>JBBPFJ010000389.1:0-125905 GCA_037975025.1 Excoecaria agallocha
GTAATAAGTTTAGAAAGCTTTGTCCATGCTTGTGTGTGATTGTGATTGACATCTAATGAAAGCAATTGTTGCATTCATGCATCATTCATTATACATCATTCTTAACATTTGATTTTTGTAGCCATCATAGATTCATCTAGGTGGTCTAGAGGGTTAGATGGTTTCCTTGTTTGGAGACCGACATTTGAGTTATTGGGGTCAAGCTCAAGTTTAGGGTTGGAATTAGAGGTCAGTTTTGGGTTGGGTGTAAGCCAGTTGTTAGAAAATAGCTAGGAAACAAGATTAGAAATGGATGACAAACAATTGAATGAGACTGAGAGAGTCATAGGCTAGACAACAAAGTTTCCATCCCTGAGGGAAAGGTTGAATGCTTTTGCTTTAGGACCTTCATTGATACAAGATGAATTGGATCAGAGGCTAGATAGAAGGCTTCAAGAGTTTAAGGAGAGATTAATGGCCATGATTCGCAGTTTGGTGGGGTCTTCAGCACCAAACACTAGAGCTCGACCTATAGCACATGCTCACGAGATAGTGGAGCCAATGCATGTTGGGGACACTATCGTGATAGATGTTATTATGCTTCAAGACCTGCCAAGGAGGGAAAAGAGGCATAAGCCACAGATTGATTACATTGAGGAAGAGGATGAGGAATATCTTCCTTTAATGATGAATATGAGAAGTAGAGGTCCTAGTGTTGAGGATGTAGCCTTCAATAAAATAGAAGAGAAGGTTGAAGTGATGTCTAGGTTATTGTTTGCTGGAAGGGGAATGAACCTTAAGGACCGAGATTTAGATAGAGATGAACCACCTCCTTAAAGATTTAATATGCCTAACATACCAAGATTTGATGGTACTTTAGATCCTTCTACACATGTTAAATAATACACATTGATCATAAAAGGCACCTGCTTAACTAAGAAGCAGAAGGTGGAATATTTTTATCTGAGCTTAATAGGCCCTATAATTAACTGGTATCATAGGTTGGATAAGCATACTAAGGAGGACTAGGATTTGCTAACTGAAGAGTTCCTCAAGAAATATGATTGTAGTACCAAGATAGAGGTCACTCTGAAGGACCTTGAAATGCTCCAACAGAAGCACGACGAGACCTTTTATGAGTACTTCATAAGATAGAGGAAACAAGTAATAAAGATGGAGAGGAAGCCTGATGCAGCTAACCAGATTAGGCTCTTCATTCGAAATACAAGTCTGTATTTGAGAGATAGTCTTTGAAGGACATAGCCATAGAGGCTGAAGGAGAGTATTTAGCCAAAAAGGCTAACAATAAGGGTGCAATGAGGAACTTTAGCAATAATAAGGTAGTTGAGAGTAATAGTGGGGTGAACAAAAGTGGGAAGACAACTGAAGTGTCTGCCACAAAGGTTAATCAGAGGCACTATTTCAACCTCGATAACTCACTATCTTGGGTATTAGATCGGCTAAGCAAAGAAGGGAAGCTTCATCTATTGCCATCAAAACCTGTAAAGATTCAAGTGTTGCCTCATCATAGGGAAGATCAGCATTGTGCTTACCACCCGCATACTAGACACCTCACTGATTATTGCTGCACCCTAGGGAATAAAATTCAGTATCTGATAGACAACAAATAGATTTTAGATCCTGAAAAGAGGGATAAGAAGAAGAAAAGAGGATGCAATCTATACCACCTCTATTGTTTATGATTGGGTCTAATATGCTTGAGTGGTATCTCATGAGAGACCTATATGGGAATGAGTATATGGTTGTTACTCGTTCCTTCGCCCCCATTCCTCTTCAAAGTAACAAAGCCAAGTGAAGAAAATCGACCAGTTTCAATGATTGATTGTTAGGATTCCCCTATTAAAAGTAAAGATGAAGGGACTATGGTGCCTATTGATATCTGAAGTTCAGCTAGTGAGAGTTAAGAGGAAGTGAAGGAAGAGGAAAAAGTAAAAGCAGTCACTATGAGTGGAAGGGTGGCCCCAAAAATTTAGAAATAACTAGCTCTTGTTGTAGTGCCCACAAAGAAAGAAGTTACAGAGAATTAGATAGTAAAGTAGTTAAAGAAAACACAAGCCCAGATCTCTATTTGGGATTTATTGTGGTAGTCCCCATCACACAGGCAGAAGTTGGTAGAAGCTTTGAGTAAGTGTACTATCACCACTTCCATTTCACCTTCTGAGATGTTAGATCTGGTCAAAGGAGGAATGTGAGAGAATGTTATGTATTCTAATGTTGATTTACCTGCTAATTGTAGAAACCATAATCGCCCTTTTTACCTAAAATCTTAAGTAAATGGTAAACACATAGCATGTGTAATGGTGGATGATAGATCTTCTATCAATATGTGTCCTTTGGTTGCAATTCTTGGTTTTAGGTTAAATGAGAGTATGTTGAACAACTCTAATTTGACCATTTCTGCCTATGACAATTCGAAAAAGCAAGCTGCTAGGACCTTTAAAGCTACAGTGAAGATGGAAGTCATCAAAACTGAGGTTAAGTTTGTGGCATTGCTAATTCTTGCCAACTTTTTTGTGTTGCTTGGAAGACCATAATTCAATAAGTTAGGCAGGGTGCAGTCCACATTACATTAGATGATCAAAATACCTCATGAGGGTCAAGTGGTAACCATTAAAGCTATAAGGGAGAACCAAGTATCTATGCTAGAGATAGCTAAGTAGCCTTTTAGTGGGTTTCATGTGTTTGTAATCAGCGATGAAAAGAGTGAAAGTAGCTTTGCTGATAGTAACTACATTAGCAAGCCAGGAAGATATAATATATATACATAGTATGTCTGTCGACAAAGTTCTTTCATGGGCCTCATCCACCATCACTACACTAATAAATTACATGATCATGTAAGTGACCCAGTGAAACTCATAGAAACATGACCATCAACAAGCTAAAACAGTATGTTCACCTGTACCTTGCCAAATCTGGCTCACCTAAAAATTCTCGCAAGAGCATTCCATCCATCATATATTTCAGAACAGTCATTTCTGATGTGCAGTCTTCAAAATGAATGGAGTAGCTAACCTGAAGAAACAATAGATAGAGTTACTGTTGCCCGTTTTGCAGAAAAAAATGGTATATAACTCTTAAATGCAACAGAAACCACATAACTGTAAATATATATATATATATATATCCTCTTAACTATTTTCATTCTAAATGTATCCAACCATCAATTACAATTAAATAGTCAGATTCTATGCCTAAAATTGGCTTTATAGGATGTGTGAAGCCACACAGCTAGAATGATCCAATGATTCCCTAGTGGCTTCCTCACATGGATAACTACCAATTATGAGATGATCCTTGTTAGAAACAAATGTCGACAATGGAGAGAGAGTGACGTCTAGAAAGTAAAATCATATGAAGAAGTATAAGAAGCCTAATCTCACTAGAGTAAGTTGAATGTGCTAAAACGGAAAAGCAAAATGATTCATGTTCATGAGACTCTTACATGGAGCACCAGCAATCCATGGCAAGAGAATCAATGGAAGAAAAATATAAGATCTAATTGGGGGTAATCATCTCCTGTAAATCAATATCAAATAGTTAAAACAAATTTTAACTGAGTTCAAGGTTCAGCTATGGACACACACACACACTAACACCTACATAACAAGCTAGTTACTCTTTTAAGAACAACCCTTGTGGTGAAAAATCTCCATTTGTCAACAAACTCTACTCTTCAAATTTAATTTCAAAAGTGAGTAGCTACTCACTTGACAAATATGTAATACAGCTGAAAAGCCTGTGTTATGCGGTAGCTAAGCAGCAAACCAAATCCAAGCGGAGCTTCAAACCAAACTGGAAGAAAATTTATCAAAAATGAAAAATTATCAATGCTTTTATAGAATATACGCATTCATTAAATATGATGCCAGGAACAAATTCAAAAGGTCTACAAGATACTAAAGAGCATAGGCTAACTTGCCCAAAAATAGTAAGATTGCCACCAATATCTCTTTCTGAATTTCAGTCTATATGATTGTATAGTGTTTCCTACTACCTCATTGGCCAGAAAGTTAAACTTTTGAGAAAGAAACAAAGGATAATAGGAAATCTCATGTTCCAATAACGAATGTGTCCATTGTGAAGAACTTCATACTATCAACGAAACAACAAAAAACTTTTAATCAAACTAGCAAAAAGGAAAAAGGCAAAGGAACTAAAAAAAATAAAACTTCTCAGTTCATTAAGCATAACATCAAATGGATAATATCATCGAAACAAAATTGGAACAAAACAAACAAACCACCAGAATCTCAATCTTCTTGGTAAAACATCATAATTCTAGCAGGACAGGAACAAAAATCATCACTCTACTTATAAATAAACAGCCAAGATTTATGGGGAAACGATTATAGAAACCAATTAATACTAAACATGCAAATATAGAGGCAGACAAGGATTCGGCTAAATCACTCTGAAAAAAAGAACAAACTTGAATATTAGGAAAAAAATAACGAAAGAGAGTTCCTGCGAGAGGGGAGGAAGGGACCTACCCTATTTCGGCGAGAGGGGAGGAACGGGGGACATTGGGATGATCGCCTTACCCTTAGGGTCTCGTCGGTGCTACTCGTGTAATCATCGCAAGCTGGAGGAGCTCGAAATCTCAAGCAGAAGCTTTCGGTGAAAGAGAACCTGAAGCTTCCTCATCTCTCTGCCTCCCTCCTCTCCTTTTCTTATTATTACTATTATCGATTTCACAAGGAGGAGGTGGCAAGGAGAGAAGGATGGTTAGGGTTTTCTAAAAGACAAAACTATCCCTACTTTCATATTTATAATATCTATTGGCCAGGGGATAATTTCATAAAATAATTTATAGAGTTTTATTTATATTCATAAATATAATATATAAACATAATGAATACATAATATTATTAAAATTAAAAAAAATAAAATTTTATTGAATTTAAATGGAATGATTTAGAAATCAATAAAAATTAATTGATTAAAAATAATTCAAAATTATTTTCAAAAAAATATCAATTTCACTAGTTTTAGAAGTAACTTATACTTGATTAAATATATAGTATAATAAGATTACAACCACAAAAATACAATTATAGTATAATATGGTTGCAAGCAAAAAAATAAAATTAAAAAATTTGTTTTAATCAATGAAAATATTAAAAAATAATTATTAAATTTTGGTTCAAATTTTTTAATTTTTTAATTATATAATTTTAAAATTAAATGTGAATTTTATTGAAATTAGAAAAAGTATTAAATTTCCAAATATTTTCATTGTAAAGCAAAATTATGATTGGCACCGAGGGCGACGGTGGCAAAACGGCAGCGAGAGCGGCACCCCGTTCTTTCCCTCATGTTCTTGCTCCACTCTCTTTTTATTTAGGTCCCTTTTTGATTTTTTTTAAAAGGTTACTTTCTTTTATAAACTTTTGTGGCCACACAAATTCTCTTGGTCCCGAAATTTTCATCTCTTTTCATCTTTTTTTTTTATATATCCAATAAATATCTCACTCCAAGTTTCTAAAATCTAAAGATCTTCTTAAATTATTATTATTATTATTATTATTATTATTATTATTATTATTATTATTATTATTATTCAATAATAAACTTAAATCTTATTATTATTATTTTAATAATTATTATACATTTATTTGTTTTAAATCCTTTGTCATTAGTTCTTAAATTTTTGCTTTAAATTCAAATTATCACTTTAAAATTTTGAAACTATGCAAACAAATCAATCCTAGAACCAATATCAAATATTGTACACCCGTATTAAAAGTGCTCTCACATAATTTCAAATTTTTGGGACGTTACAATTAAGTTTGAATAAAAATAATGTAATTATAGAACTAGATATTTCAATTATTAAAAACTGAAGTTAATTTAATTAATTAATTCTTATTAAATTAAATAATAAATTAAACTTAAAATTATATATGCATTAAATTGAAAAGGTGGAGAAAGGTGAGGGGAGAGAATTACTAAAATACCCCTACCAAATTTCATCATTTTATTAAGTTAATAAATTAAACTTATTTTTATATGTAGGTTTAATTTTTGAAATTACGAAAATACCCCTACCAAATTTCATCATTTTATCATTGTATTCAAGGATAATTTTGTAAATATATATAACTAAAATTTTAATAATTTAAAACTTGCTCAAAATTTTAACAAAATAAAAATAAATTATAAATTTTTCATAATCATTTTAAATGAAATAATAAATATTATATTATTATATAAATATTTATATTTATTATTTTTCATAATATGACTATATAATAATTATAACAATTACTTTATTATTATTATTATTATTAAAAATGTAAATTTTTAAATAAATAAGTTTATATTTGGGGATAATTGATAAAAAATCAATAGAATTCCTAATAATTTAATGTTTGATTTAAATTTTATAAAATAAAAATAAATTACAAAATTTATTATTATTATTTTAAATGAAATAATAAATTTTATATTACTATTTTATAAATATTTATTTTTATTAATCTTGAACACGTAAATATATAATAATCGTAATAATTAGTTTATTATTATTATTATTAAAAATATAAATTTTCTAAATAAATAACTTTAGATTTCGGTATAATTGATAAAAAAATTATTATCAACTTATCAAATAATTTATAATTTTCTTTTACAAAATAAAATATTCATTTCATATGGTTTATATTAAAATTACTTGAAACTATACATAAATTATGTGAGTGAAATTAAAAAAATATATTTTTTATTTATTTGCGACGGATTAGCAACTAAACAATTCGTCGCTAGTTGTTTCACAGTAACAAATTACTATTAGCGACTGACCAATTTCCGTCGCTTACTTGTCGCAAAAAAGGCGCTAATTTTCCATCCAAAATTAGCGACTAAAACTTTCGTCGCTAAAGTTTCTGGAAGTAATTTGATGAATAAAAAATTATAAAATTTGGCGACGAAATAATTAGTAGCTAATTCCGTCGCAAAACAAGGCGCGTACAATTGTCGCCAATAATTAGCGACTGTTTATTCATTCCGTCGCTATTTTGTCGCTAAAAATTAGAAAATATCCTCCCCACGATGAAATTGTAAAACAGTTGCGAATCTGTAGCAAAATTTGCAACGAAAATAATGCCGTCACTAATTTTAGTCACCAATTGGCATTTTTTTGTAGTGACCCGTTCAAGAGAATAAGCCTAATTTAAAAGACATGTTTGCTAGTTTCATGAATAGCCAATAACAATTCATGACAGGCCAAGAAACAAGATGAAAATCTCAAGAGCAATGGAACCAGAATCAAGATGCTTTCATGAGAAACTTGGAGACACAAATAGGGCAATTGGCAAATTCTTTATCTACAAGGCCAGCTGAAACTTTTTCCTTAAATGTAGACCGTAATCCCAAGGAGGAGGCTAAGGCTATTACATTAAGAAGTGGCAAGGAGGTAGTACAAGAAGAAAAAAAAAGGTAAATCACCAACTTCATCTCATATGGAGGAGCTGACACGAAAGGTAAGTGATTCTTATCCTAAAGTAGAGGTAGATGTAGATGCTCCAAAGATTGACAAATGAAAGAGTATAGTGAACGTAACCGTAGAGGATCTTGACATAAATAGATTGCCATTTCCTACTATAGCTAGGAAAGAAAAGAAAAATGAGTAATAAGCTAGGTTTCTAGAAATGTTCAAGAAATTGCATATCAATTTGCCTTTTGCTGAAACTTTAGCTCACATGTCCAACTATGCTAAATTCATGAAAGAATTTTGTTCTAATAAAAAGAAGTTACACTACAAGAAAATTCTAAAATAGCAACGAAAAATTCGGTTGCAAATTTGGTAGTTGCTATTTTTAGCAATGAAATTTGAAATCCGTTGCAAAATCCAACCAATGTAGGTCAAAATTAGCAACGAAAATTAATTTCCGTTGCTATTTTTAGCAACAGAAATTACGGAAATTAATATTCGTTGCTACTTTTAGCAACAGATTAGTAATTCCGTTGGTAAATTTAGCTAGTATCATAAAACACAATTACGACGGAATTTTCATCGCCATTCCGTCACTAAAAATTATTATAACTTTTTAATTATTATTTTTTGCTCAAAAATACATATAGACAAAAATAACCAAATTTCACAAACTTTCCAATTACCTTTTCATTGAAATCATAAAGTCAATTACAAATTCAAATAAATGCATACATATGGTAAGTACAACCATTTTCTTTATGAACTAAGAGAATATTGCTACTTCAGTATCAACACTGTCTAGTCTACAATATAATTTATCACCAAGACACTTCTGTTAGAGTAGAAGAATTTTTTTGAACAATTAATTGTAACAATCTACAATATCCTTAATTCTCTCAAAGAACCCAAATCAACTATGGGATTTTCATTACTTGCAAGTATATGTCTAAACAATACCAACTAAATGTAACATAGAAGTTCTGAGAAGATCACTCCATCGTACTCATCACCATAGGCACTACTTTTGATCATCTGCCAAAGAATTGAAATTTTAGCAAAGGATAACAAGAAAGGAAGGAAATAAAATAAGTGGGATAAGGTGTGGCAATTAGACTACTAAGAGGCATGTAAAAGTGAAAATGAAAGAAGGGAAAAAAGATAAAATAATAATTTCGGTAACAAATGGGTATATAGGATTTAGTTCATTTTTAAGTTCATCAACTCCAGCACTGCATTCTCTACCACCAATATAAAATTGCAGGATAGGAAAGTCTAAGTAAAAATCTCTCATGATTCACCATTTATTTATATAGATTATTGATATTATCTTATTCTAATTTCCATGGTAAGCATTGAAACCCTGAGAGTTAAATTTTTATCCAGCCAAGAGTTGCAGTGTTGCATACAGGCAGAGGTAGTTATAAAGCTCTAAAGTCTTGATTTGCAACATTTCTTCATTAATTAAAGCAAATTTAGTCTAGTGTATTTGATGCAAAAAAATACAAGTCAATAGTTACCTTATGTTGCTTCTGTTTCAACTTCTTACTATCTTCTTTTTCAATGTAAGCCTACATTACGAAGAAACTTTAGCCAGCTTATTAAACTCTACGGAGATGATTTTCAGCATAAGGTGATGAACACAATAGCTTGCTAATCTATAATCGGGTGAAATACTAATTGCAGTTAAGGGAGTTAATATAAGCTGCTACAGTGAAGGCTCAATTTTTACTAGAAAGATAAGGGAGCCAAAAAAGCTAAAAACCAGCCCGTGAAATAGAGCACAAAACAAGGCCCGCTGAAAAACTAAAACGGGAAACAGACCCAGGCCTAAAAAAAAGAACTACAACTGGAACAGTTCTAGGGTCAAGATACTCATTATGAAGTAAGAAAATTCAATACAGTAAGAATAACTTCTTATCAATTTTAGAGAACCATTGGTTAAATAATTAGATTGCACATGAAAATTTCAATAGCAATTTGAAAAAAGCATTAGTCATAAGAGGGTAAATTAAGTTGTATTATTAGAAAGTATTTTTGAAATGGAAAACTTCTGTGTGATCTTTAGATAACTAACCTGAGAATTGAGCTTACTTTCCCAAATATCTTGACATAGAGGAAGGAGTTCATGCCGGTAAGAAACCACTTCTTTACAACATCAGAATCCAAATTGCCATCAAAAGGTCCAGTCCCAGTGGTTAATTTGGATTTCATATGTTGATTCTCCTCAACAACCTCAACATTTTTTTCATCAGGCATCCTGTTGCAGCTATCCTCATCTTCTACAACATAGTGTTCACCTGTAGGTTTTCGTGCAATTTGTATATGCTTAACAAGAGCATTTGATTCTCCACTACACTCCTTAAACTTAGGTTGATCCACTCTATTTATGTCAATTTCAAGTTGCAGCTTGATCTCATGCGGACCATACGACTCCCTGGACTTTGGCACTTGACCATACGACTCCTCACCATCAACATAAAATTCTAGAAAAAAGTAGCTACCTGATTCATCATTCCAAGCAATTGGTTGCTGTAAAACTGTACTCATTTCCCGCCGGAACATATGCAAGAAATCCAGCACAAAGCGAATATTATCTACCTCAATCCAGTCGGAACATATGCAAGAAATCCAGCTAGTCACCTTCGTTTACCAAGCTTATGGGTTGAAAAATTCATAGTGGACCACTCAGGTGACAAAAAACAATAAGCTCCAGCAGCACTATGGGATGCTCATCTAACAAGAAGCTCTAGCAGCGACTTGAATTGTTAGTTCCGTACTCTGTAGACACTATTTATTTTACCCAGCAGATAAGTAATAGATGAGCTAGCCAGTAGTGATCTTTATTTTCACAATTTACATTCTCACTACTGTAAATTACCACTGGTGTAGGGTGTGTGTGTGTGTCTATATATATATTTCAGTTCTCGTTGGTTTTGAAAGAAACAATCCTTGCTTGGAATGCTTATAAGTTTTTTATGAATAAAACTTTGAGTAATTGTTATTAGAAATAAGATGCAGTATATATGATATTGCATTCATCCCTTCAATTTTTTTTTTTTTTATATATATCAGTATATATGTAATTACACCACAAATCATGTAGTTAAGAGGCAAGTTATTCTCTTTATGTATAGTTACATCACAAATCCAGAATGCTAGAGATTAATATGTTGCACCTGCTCTTGGAAGTAAATAAACCTTATAAAGTGCTCCATTACCTACTACAAGTTTTGAAAGGTTAGAATTCAACTAATCCTTACTTAACTGAAACATTACTTGTAGAACCATAACAGGAAAATTAATTAATTAATTAATAAGAGCTAAAAGGTACTTATACTATCCCTACACCTGCACATAGATTGATAACTGTGTATAACCCAAAAAAATTAACTGAAAAGCCATACTTTCTAATGTAAAACATTTTAGTTTCTTTTTCATTTAAAGCCCCAAATTTTATCCAAAACTTAAACAAACCAATATGAAAGCAAGTATAGGAAACTAAAAAAGTAGAAACTGAACACCACCATTTTTATAAGGAATAATTGCAGATCTCTTCCTGTGAATTTATTATAGATCTTTGAAGATAAAATGTTCAAATGAATAATAGCTTCAAATGGATCCATCCTCAAACAAGAGAGAATTACCTTATATACCTGGAACCATCTACATCCTCAACAAATGCCTGACAGCTTCTTATAAAATAATTCAAAGTAAAAACCTGCACTAGTAAACATCAAAAGCACTGCAAGGATAGACAAGGTTTATTTAAAAATAAAAAAAACAAAATTATGTAGATAAGAAGGCCAAAGGACAAAGCAACTACTATTCAATATCATAAAGCTACAAAAGGTGGAAAATATAGGAAAAGTGTGACTATCCAGACCAAATAAAGAAGCAAAATAAAATACTAAATTGAAGTGATATCGATAGAAGACGAGTTTATTTTTCTAGTTCAAGCTTCCAACAAGATACAGAGAAGTGAAGTTCATTCATTGCCATGTCGGCAACAAACAAGTCATTGTCTTGTTTAAAGACACAAATGAGAAACAAACACACAACATTGTATTCATACTGACCTCTAAACAAACAAAAATTCCATAATAATTAAATCATTTCAATCCCCATTTATCAATATAACAGTAGCAACATAACTTCAATTTCTTATAATTACCATTTGAAACAAATTAAAGAAATAAAAGAAAGGAAAAGAGGTTTACCTCCATTGAGCCAAACAACAAAAGGTTTAGATAAAGGGTTATTCAAATCCTCATTAAGCCAGTAAAAGAGAGCTCTCCCTGCTTTTTTCTCAACAGTAACATACCCAAAAAATTGTTGGAAGGAGACGTTTGGTTGGCCAGGAAGTGAAACTATTCTGTCTTGTTCTTCTTCTTTAGTAGCTGCATGAGTAAGAAGTAGAAACAGTCCCTTCAATCCTCCATTAATTCCTCTTGTATTCATGTAAGTCTTTGACTACCTTTTCCTTCATCACGATTATTATCACTTTCTAGTGATTAAAAATTCTTTTTTTATTATCTTTTATTTCTTTATCAATTAAATTAATTTATCAACACGTACATGAACTTTTAATTTTTATATTAATTTAATCAATTGACAGTATAAGTTCCAAAAGGTTTTGACTATATTTAACAATTTAGAATATAAACAAATATATAGAATGTGCATTAATATATTTTAGTATTTTGCACACTATATTAAAATAATATATTGTTTTCGATAAGGCTTGAGATGAGTTGGTTTTTATGAAAAGAAAAAGAGATGGTAGTTGCATTTTAAATGTGAAGGGGGCTACAGTTTTGGAGTTTAGATTTGGAGCTAGTTATGATGATTGTGCAGCCCCTAAAATGTACCATTAATAGCCCCGAATAAAGAAGTCCCAGTCATTCAATCAAATTTGCTTGTTCAAAATAAAGAAAGATAGATTTGCAGTTACAGCCCCAATACGTTTTTGATTCAACTTATTACAGATTAAATTTTCAAAACTAGGTTATACTACGTCTTTACTTTCTTTTTTATTTTGCTGTTAGCTACTGGCAATTATAACTCACGTGTGTCATTAAATTCTTGGTCAAAGTTTCTGTTCAAGCCCTTAGATGATAACTTCTAGGCAGGTAATTAAAAAATGAGATACATGGTTATTAAAACCGGACCGGACCGGCCGGTTGAACCGGTTGAACCGAGAACCGGCATGCTAGCCGGTTGGTTCAACTAATAAAAATCGGACTGGTAAAAAACCGGATTCAACCGGCTTGAACCGGAGAACCGGCTAGAACCGAGTTTTTTGCTAAAAATGTAAAAAAATCAATTTTTTTTGAATATTTTCACCCACCCACCCACACACACACATACATATATATAGTAAGTATTTTTTTTTAAATTAGTATTTTAAATTTTAAATATATCACTTAATAATTTAATGTACTTATTATATTTTTGATTCATTGTAATTGGAAAAAATTAGTATTTTAAATTCTAAATATGTCACTTAATAATTTAATATACTTATTATCTATTTGAATTATTGTAATAGTATATTAAATTATTAAGTACTATTTTTAGAATTTAAAATACTAATTTTTTCAAAATAAATAAATAATGGAAATTTAATATATATATATATATATTAAATTTTTATTATTTATTTATTTGAAAAATTAGTATTTTAAGTTCTAAAAATGTCACTTAATAATTTAATATACTTATTATCTATTTGAATTTATTGCAATTAAATATAATTATACTCATATATGCAATGTTAATATTTTTCGTGTTTACTTTATTAGCACTCCATCTAAACATGAAATTATTTTCATGATATGATTGTATTTTTATGTTTATAACATATGATATTCAATAATCCATAATTAATCACTTGTAATAATAAAATTAAAATTATATTTTGTAACTTATTATTAAAATATTTGTGACATATATTTAATATTTGATGAATATTTTTTAAATTTTTATACAATAGTATTCAAAAAATTATAATAAATATAATATTTTAAAAATAAAAAAAAACCCGGTTGAATTCGGTTGAATCGATCGAACCACGAACCCCAACCTTGCCGGTTCTTTATCCGGTCCGGTTTTAATAACATTGATGAGATAAAACATAACAAAAAATTGCAAAAACCTAAGGAAAGATGTAACACCCTCTATGCCATTCCAAGCCTGTATTACTTTATTAACATTTCTACAACAATCAATTAACTATTTAGTTTGGAAAAATTTAATATTTATGCTACCTAAACCTGCAATATTTAGATTACACTCCCAAATATCATTTCTCCAAGTCCCAAACTTTAACAATCAACACAACCCTTCAAAGTAATTCATCATGCAATCAACTAAAAGCACCTCTTCAAACACACCAACCATAAATTTTACTAAGGTCATAAGTTATTACAAATAACTCCATAAGGTATTATGAAAATTTTACAAAATATTTACAATTCAAATGTAAAAAAAGTTCTCCTACACTGTACATGCCACTACTGGTCATCAGCATGCCGAACAAAGAAGTTCCAGTCATTCAATCAGATTTTCTTGTTCAGAATAAAGAAAGACAGATTTGCAGTTACAGCCCCAATACCTTTTTGACTCAACTTATTACCGATTAAATTTTCAAAACTAGGCTATACTACGTCTTTACTTTCTTTTTTATTTTGCTGTTAGCTACTGGCAATTATAATTCACGTGTGTCATTAAATTCTTGGTCAAAGTTTCTGCTCAAGCCCTTGGATGATAACTTCTAGGCAGGTAATTAACAAATGAGATAAACATAACAAAAAATTGCAAAAACCTAAGGAAGGATGTAATATCCTCTATGCAATTCCAAGTTTGTATTCCTTTATTAATATTTCTACAACAATTAATTTATTATTTAGTTTGAAAAAAATTTCGACATCATGACGATATAATATTCATGTTGCCTAAACCTACAATATTCAGATTACACTTTTAAATATTATTTCTCTAACTCCCAAACTTCAACAATCAACACAACACTTCAAAGTAATTCATCATGCAATCAACTAAAAATACCTCTTCAAGCACACCAACCATAAATTTTACAAAGGTCATAAGTTATTACAAATAACTCCATAATGTATTATGAAAATCTTGCAAAATATTTACAACCTAAATATAATAAAAGTTCTCCTACTCTATACATGCCACTACTGGTCCTTAGCATCGATTGGCTACACCTGTCCCTACACACAGTCACAATAAACTACACGCTAAGCAATATAGTCACTTAGTGGTGGATACATTTACGTAAAATTTCACTTACTTTATTCTAAGTATTTAAATCAACGAATTCATTCATAAATTAATAAACTTTCAGATTTCATAAATTTCAATTTTATTCTCCTTATGTCAAAATTTTTTCATATTTGGCTCAAAAATATTCTTTTATGTCAAATTTCACAATTTCACCATTTTAAGTGAAAAAAATTCAATTATACCCCTAAAGTTTGACTTTGTCAATTTGGACCCAATTTGACTTTTTCGTTAACTTTTCTCCAATATTGCTAATTTAACTCCAATTTTGACCCGATCAATCTCCTTTGATTTTTATTTGCTTTAATTATACAAATTACATTTTGGTCCTTAAAAATTTTTCTTAAGTGGAAGGATTACCGTTTGGTCCCTGTAACTTTCCTTAATTACGATTTTATCCTTTTTAGTCAAATTACCCATCTTGACCACTTTAACCATATTTTTACCACAGTTTAACCATTTTCCCTCGATTAATCGTGTAATTACGTTTTTATCGCTATTGGACATATATACCTCATTTTTCAATTTCTTTCATTCTTATTCACATTTTTAATATTTTAAAGGCCGTAAATATCCCTTTTTCACAATTTCATGTGAAATTGCCATTTTGTCCCTAGTTGTAGACAGTAGGAAAACCATAAACCAAATAAACGGATGAGCAAATCCAGTAAGTGGGAGCAACTATACCACTATGGTACGATGCTACCCCCTAGTATATCAGTATAATGAGCCAGCTAACAGTGCAATCTTACTCTTTTAGTATAGTACACTACAAGAAAATCTTGAAATAGCAACAGAAACACAATTTCATTGCTATTTAGCAACAGAATATAGTTTCTGTTGTTAAAATTGGTTGAATTTTATAAAATTAGCAACCGAAAAAAATTTGGTTAGCTTCCATTGCTAAAAGTGGAGGGAATTTATGGCGCCATTATTTAGCAATGAAAATTAGCAACGAAATTTGTATTCCGTTGCTAATTAAGGTGGCAAAAAATGGTGGATAAAATTTGGGATGGAAAATAGCAACAGAATTTAAATTCTGTTGCTAATTTAGCAACCGAAATTGAATTCTGTTGCTATTTAGCAACGAAATTATATTCCATTGATATTTTAGCAACGGAATTCAATTTCGGTTGCTAAATTAGCAACGAAAAAAATTCCGTTGCTAAATTTCACTTTCAACGAAAAATAGCAACCAAATTTTATTATGTTGCTATTTAGCAACGAAAATTTGTTTCGGTTGCTAAAATAGCAACGAAAATTAAATTTCGTTGCTAAATAGCAACCGAATTTAATTCGGTTGCAAAAATAGCAAAGGAATAATCATTCCGTTGCTAAATTAGGGGCATTTAAGTACTTTTACCTTTGTTAGAACTATAAATTGGGAAAACCCTAGATTTTCATCTCTTCCCTCACACACCGCCGTCCCTCTCTCTGTCTCTCTAACGAAGCAATCGACGACAGACATCTCCTCTGGTCCTTATGCCAAGCCGTTCATTTCTACACCCATCGTTCATCTTCAAACGCCGGTTATAGGTAGATATTTTATTAAGTGATTTTATCTCTTATGGTGGATATGTGCCTCTTCTTTGGGTGAACGAATATACGACTGGATATTTGGCTAATTTTAGGCTGAATGAAATGTTTGCTTCTTGCTGCCCTCCCCTATTTTTTACTTATATTTTTCTTGCGGGGTTGATTTTATGGTTGAGATATGTTGTTTTGTTGAATCTGTTGTTTTGTTTTGTGGCTGCTGTTCTAGTTGCACGTCTGGGTTAATGATTGTTACAGTCTTAGTTGGCTGGAAGTCTAGTATTTCGGTTTTCTTTGGCTCTCTTGTTGGATGAGTTATTCAAAGTAATAAATGGGTTTAATGGAAAATCATTAATTAGCTAGATTAATATGTTTTATTAAATACCTCCAATTGCTTATTAACATTAATATTACACTTAATTTCTTATTTGGTGGTGTCCTCTGAGTAAGTGGATGTAATTAGTCCATGTGATGAGTGTTATTATTCTCTTCCGCTGTCAAATAAAAAGCAGTTTCACAAAATCTAAGATTAAAGTAGAAATTGCAACAATTAAATACATGACTATTGAGGTTATTGTTGATCTCGGTGAACTGCAACACTTAAATATATGACTATTGAGGTTATTAAACTCTTTGTAGGGTAGTTTAAGCTGAGAATGTATTGCTAACTGGGTTTTAACATCTAGTTGAGATGTTCGATCTCGAACTGAGCGGGCAGTAGATGATCCCATCAGAGAAATGGAAGGCATGCTTGTGGATGAATATGGCAGGTCTGTTTTTCTTTTCCCCTTTCCGTATGTCCTTAATTATTTAAATGATAATATTGGGGACCTATTCCTGTACCATTTCTCTTCAATATACTCTAATCATGACCCTATATATTGTTGTGGTTATGGGATAGGATATTGGTTGCCTAACATTTTACATTTTTGGAATGTTAGAAACAGATATCTGAGTGCATAAAATCAAAATAAATAATTAAATGCTTAATTCTCTATGGCATTAAAGCTAAACTCAATTAATGTGTATGTGCATAATGTGGAGGACATGAGGGTAGAAGTAATTATGAATTTCTGTTTGCATCAACTTCACAGTTTACTGATACACTTTTGAAGAGATGACACAACCATGTTTGAAAATGAAAAAATAAAAAATAAAAACATAGAGAGTCTACATGGGTGCTGCCTAGCTACTTAAGGCTGTGATTAAATAGCATTTCTAAATTGTCCAACATGTTTTTGCTCATGTGATCTTGTCTGGGCATGATTTCCTACATTTGGGAAATGCCTTGTGGGTTACATGATGTAAGATGTGGCTAATCTTTTTAAGAACACTAATTAGTATTTCTTCTGTTATTTAACTTGTGCAAAACAAAAATAGAATTTTTATGGGGACACCAATTTTTGGATAAAAGGGCAGGCAAAAAATTATATCCCAAATTGTATGTTCTCAGACATCATGAGGTTGGAGTGGAAAGAGTTGTGTCATGTGATTCATCAAAGTTCTATGATGTTGTTTTAGTGTGGTTAATTTTTAAATTTATTGGTCTCATATTGTAGCCTATATTTGCTTATCAGAGAAGAAATTTTATCATGATAAAACCTGATCAGGTATGAATATGTAAAAATACCCTCAGGTATAGGATAGGATTCTTCTCATCTTAATTAGATTTTGAGAACTCTTCCATGTAGCGTTTTAAGTCTTATGCATACTATCCTCTTTTTGGATTCACAGCCTAAAAAGAGCTGGCAGTTGCATCTTATTTTCAATTCTAATTAATTCTTTTGATGCTTATATATTTTAGACTAAAATGTAACTTTGATACAATTTCAACCAATTAAATGAATGAGAATCAAAATGTGCATGGAAAGCCCCACAAAACTACCTGAATAAGGAACAAGAGACATTTCTATTACTTTTCAATGCTCATATATATATACATATATGTGTGTGTATATATATATATATATATATATAATTTTTTTTCCTGAATGCTAAACAAAAAGTGGAAAGTAAATAGAAATGCTTTTGAAAGAATAATGGTTCACTATTACATACTTATAATGTTTTTTTTACTATTATATAATAATTTAATTTAATTTAGCTTCAAAGAACAAGTTTTGTAGCTTTGATCTTGCAGCAATTTACGTGAAAGAAAATCATTAAATGTTATGCAGTATCCTTTGAGACCGTGCTAGAGACCATACGAGTTAGATGATCGATGTAAGGAGGTTATTATTTTAGTTTAAGATATTATCTGTTCTTTATGGTCGTTATTTTTGAAGAAAGAGAGATTTAAAGGGCCATTTTGTCTGTGTTTTTAGGTTAGAGTGACACCTCAAAGCACAGAAGTGCAGTTTGATCTGTTCATAGATGATTTTAGCAATTGGGACCATGCTCAAGCCAGCAAATTTCACCTTAAAAAGCGGGTTTGCTTTTATTTGCATTTCAAATAAAGGCTCATTTGTGCATGAATTAGCTTATTTGGTAGTGCCAAAGAGGAAAATCAAATACCAATGTTTGATTTTTATTGTAATTTTTGCAAGTTTAATTTCCTGATAACTGTTATAGCTTACACCAAAACTGGTTGGTGAAAAACTGAAAATACAATTGTATTTAATGTGTAATAAGGACATAGTCATTTGTTATATCTCCTGTAGTTCTTTTGGTCAGACTGGTCCACAACTTCTGCAGGTTGCTGAAACCTTTCTGCTGAGTCTTTATCATCTGTCAATTGTTTCTATGATCTCTATATTAATTAATTAAAAAATTAGTCAACTGCATAACTTTTTCTTCTTTTCAGATGATAATCATATATTCCGAGTTTGAAACTTAATTTATTGGTTGAACTTGTTATAACTTGTAATCATTTTTGTTGTTTCTGGCTAGATGTTTAGACAAGAGGAATATGAAGATAGAATCCTTCATTGTAATTCTCATGTTAGGGCGCGGTAGCTCTTCTAGTATGAGTATGCCCTGTATGTATTTTGAAAGTCCACTGACCTTAAACTGCTCATGATTGTGCAGTTAGGACTTCTAACTTATAGCATGTTGATTTGTATAATGAGAGTTTTATTCGATGGCTAAACCCTTGATCACATGTATGCTGAACTAGTTTATGTGCCATGCTTATTAAACAATAGTTTATGTCCCAGTTGAAGCTACATCTCAGGCATTTCCCTTTAAAGTTTCCTTTTTCTGCCATAGTATTCATAATTCAATGTGTTTTATGTCAGTTTTGATTTTTCATGGCGTGGCATGTCATAGCTGCCATTAACCAAGCTTCTTTCTTTCCATGAACTTGAGTTGCAACTGGGATTAATTATATGAGCAACAACATCAGGCCATATTCCACCATGTCCTTTCATCTAAAGCTACAAGCTCTACTGGAAGCACTCAGATGCAGGCTTGGGTACAGGGTGCTATTTCCAAAATTAGTAGCATCAGTGATGAAGGATCCAATTCGACTCCAATAAGTGTCAACACAGGAACTTTTCCTGGAACACCAGTTATTCGACTTATTGGAGATTGCCATTTCCTACATAGATTATGTCAACTTTTGCTTTTCTATTTTTTCTTGGCTTTTTCTCACATCTGGGTATGGGATATTTGTTTTAAATAATCATTTGTTTTTCCAATTTCGTTTTGAATTTTGCTTGTCACTGTTTTGATTTATTTTGATTTTTCTTATCGGTTCTTCTTGTTGCTATTATTGATGGCGGGATAGGAACAGCAAAGATGGAGATGATAGCATACCAAATTTGTTGGAAATCGCAGGTCTGATTGTTTTTTTTTGTGTCATTTTGATTAAATACTTATTATTTTGTCTCAATCCCAGCTTAACTTTTGCGTACACTCACCTATGTACTAATTTTTTTTATCTAAAAATACCTTTTCTTGGTTGAGACCAGTTGATTGCTGATAGTTTGATGTGCAACTGCAGATGGCAACAAGTACAATTGTCATGTTAAACTACTTCACTATTGTCATGTTAACCAATTACTTCATCGTGATATCAAAGGTTGTTAAGCAAGCAATTTATTTACCATTGAATCTTGTTTTTCATTTCATAAGGCATTGGACTGCTAACTTTCTTTTCCTTTTTTTTGGCAGGTTCTAATCTTCTCATAGACAATGAAGATAATTTAAAGCTTGCAGATTTTGGGCTTGCCAGATCATTCTCAAATGAGCACAATGCAAATCTCACAAATCGTGTTATTACTTTATGGTACAGGTAAACCTTTATATCCTACTTGGACTTTTGCTTTTATTTACTAAACTACTTCCCCTGTTAAAATACATAAACCTTTTTTTCCCATTTAAGAAGTAAGGTGCATGAAATGTGAGAAATGTGAATATATTAAGCATAGTTCATCTTATTTTGAGTAAACCTCTAGATTTGCTGTTTGGAATGACAAATTATGGTCCAGCTGTTGATATGTGGTCAGTCGGCAGCAATTAAATAAATGAGTAAGAGCAGGTTATGTTCTTTTTTTTTTGGTGTTGCAGTAGGTTTTGTTCTTTTGATGCAGTTTTTATTATTGTTTTGTGTGTTGCAGTATGTTCTATTTTTTTTGGTGTTGCAGTAGGTTTTGTTCTTTTGATGCAGTTTTTATTATTGTTTTGTGTGTTGCAGTATGTTCTATTTTTTTGTTCTTCTTTTGCAGTTAATTGAGTTGTGAAATTAGTTAGATAGAGAATGAAATTAAATAGAATGAAAATGTTACATGTACTTGAGTTGTGAACCTATGGATATGTACTTGAGTTATTTTAAGGAAATTGATAACAATATTGATGGTATTAACTAGTTTGCATGAGGCAAATTTCTCTCTTTATGTAGCTTGCCTAAATTTCATGTGTATTTCTATTGGGAATTTTGTAATAAAAGTAAATGGTGCCTTTCCTTTGTGGTGACCACTTATATGTAATTAGAATTTTTGATGATTTATATTTACTCCAGATGTTGATTTCTTAAGTTCTTTATTGGATTTGCTACAACTAGTTTGTACACGACCAGAATATATCATTAATTATTGAGCCCATTCTGTTCGTCACTGTTTTTGCTAGTTAGCATGTAAGAACAACATGTACTTTTGTTTCAATTGTCAGATATATCTGCATATATATTGATTTTCTAACTTCAAAAGTAAAAGTAATTTTGTGTAAAAAATCAATAATAATTTAGTGACGGAATAGCGACGAAAATTCCGTTGCAAAATTTTTTAAAATATTCGCCAAATTTAGCAACGGATATTTTAATTTGGTTGCTAAAAATAGCAACGGAAATTGATTTCGGTTGCTATAAATAGCGACGAAATTTCTATTTGCTTGCTAAATATAGCAACGAAAATTAATTTCGGTTGCTAAAAATAGCAATAGAATTTCTATTCGGTTGGTAAAAATAGCAATGGAAAATCTAATTCCGTTGGTAAAAATAGCAACGGAAAATAATTTTCGTTTCTAAAAATACCAACCGCCAAATTTGCAACCGAATGTTTCGTTGCTAATAAAAATTAGCAACGAAAATTCAACATATTCGGTTGCTAATTTTCGTTGCTATTTGCTGATTTTCTTGTAGTGGTAACAGTAGAGTGACAGTTAAAACAACAGTACAGTATACAGAACACTGCGGGGTAGGTGCCCCTTTGACTAGCCATACTATCCTAGGATTCTGGGTTACCCACTAAGTACTAAGAGCATAATAAATTATAGCATTTTTTTATATCATATTATTTTTACAATGTTTTACATACCAAATATATTATGTTAACATTATCATAATTTCATTTCTATACATTCAAGCTCATTAATTATACATTTCACAATTTTACACACATTAACACAAAAATGTAATTAAAACATGGCATTATAAACATGTATACCATTTGGCCACTTGAGGGCCTCATATCTGCACATTGTTTTATCCTTCCCTTTTATGCCATACACATTTCTATATGCCTTTCAAGCATCATTATGGTGTAATACACTTAGTTTACCTTAAATTTCTTATGATTCACAAACTCCCATCATTATGTAAACATGTACATAATTAGGTACAAAATTTATTTTGCATTCTAAGAAACTCCATTATTTTTCCCATGCCTTAAATAACTCAATTATGATTTAATACTTCATTAAACAACATTTATCATTTTAATGAATTAGGTTACATAATTCATCCTCACTTGGTTCCACCCCTTTCACTTGGTTTTGATCACTAATTTGAGTTTATATTAGTCTATTTCATCATTATATTAGGTTATTTCAATTTAATTCATCAATTTGCCCAATCTTGAATAGTTATATAATACAAATTTCATGAAAAATCCACTGAAACATGAAATTAAAGGTAGATTGTATCCACTAACCTCAGTTAGTCTGTTCTCCACCTAATCTTCCTTTTCCTTCCCTTTTCCTCTTTGGTTCATTTCTTCCTCTACGTGTTCCTCTTTGGGCCAAATTTGAAAGGGAGAAAATCACATCATTAGTGCATGTTTTTTTAGCAATTTAAAATCACCATTATAATTCCCTAGCCTAATTCTATATGCCTATAAAATTTCCTCTTTAAATTCCACCTAAAACTCAAGAAATCACAAAATCTTACCTTAGGGTTTTTGCCTTAAATCCCTAATTTTTTGGCCTCCTTTTGATAAAAATCCTTTTATAAGTTAAAGAGGACGAATTTTTGAGCTTTAGGTTGCAATTAGGGCTTGTGATTTAATGAAATAAAGCTTGAGATGAAGAAAAATGGAGGAGAGGTAACAAAAGAGAGGGATTCGGATTTTGAAGAAAAAGAGGAGGAAGTTGTAGAAATTATGGGGTTGTTTATAGATTTTAATGAGATATTATAGGGTGTCTTTGAGTGTACTAAAGGAGGGGCCAAGATTCAATCACCTCCATTAGATCCAAGGGCCCTAATTTTTGTCACTTATTGGCCATACATCAAGTTAGGCTTATCCTAATCGTTTAAGCTCACCCACACATGATCATAACCTTATATTAATATCTCATTTATCTTTTTAGGGTCAAATTCTCTAGTTTAACCCTCTAAATGACCCGATCTTGATTTTGCACCCTGAAATATAAATTTTTGTTTCCAATATTAGATTGACTTAAAATTTTTCATCGAGTGTCCTTACATATTCAAGAACATGTGGTTAAAATTTTAGCCCATTTTAAAATCATTTCAATATATTTCTAGCCTCGATAGCTTGCTTAGCCGGGCTGAAACCTAAAATTTTAGAATTGTCAAAATTACTATTTTTCCATTCCTAGGGTGACTTTACATTAGTTACATTTTATATATGAAATTTATGGAAAATCAGAGATCTCTAAGTACCTCGGTCAAAGTGATGACTCGTTAAATTTTTCTTTATTTGCCCGTTTAGAGACCTATTTGATCCTAGTTTCTCTTTAAATTATACCATTAGACTCCACTCAACTTATACTTTCATTTCTTAGTCTCAGGTTATACTATCCGTCGGATCCCCTATCTTGGATTTTTCGGTCCGATCCAATTACTCCTTCATACTTCCTACTAAGTTTTCTCACCCCATTCAACTTCGATTTTTTCTAAAATTTAACCTAGGATAATTTTTTCATGTTCTGTAACTTAACATGTATGACAGATGCAAAAATTGGGGTGTTACATAAGATACTTTGTTTGTTTTAGTAAGTGTAAGCATATATAGTAAGTCATTTAAGCTTTAGATCATAATCAAATTTCTTTCCTTGCTGTGCAAAAAGCAGTTTCCCCACATGAAAAGGATACAAGCTTCTGGCAGTATGAAAAAAGAATCTGGCAATTTCTTTTCCATTTAGTATATAGGATGATTTATTCTTTCCATTAGACTTATGTACCATCCATATCAAATAAATTGATAAAATGCAATTTGCTACCACCAATAGTTTTAACCACAACATCAGATCAACTACAACAACTAATTCAACCCACCACACTAAATCAACTACCAAAACTAATTCAAATCACCTCATCAAATCAAATTGTAATGTGTCAAGAATGCAAACCTGACTTTCAAGCTTCAAATATTTCTTCCATTGCATCAATGCTCATCATATGAACAATATAGAGAGGTGTGTTCACAAAAGCTGCCATATGAATTGCACGAGAAGTTGCCTTGCCTTCAAGCTGTAGCATCATACTACATTATTTAAGAAAATTAAATTATTGTTGAAATAGTCATGAATAGTAAAATAAGATATATAATATCATCTTACCTTATTGTACTATTCATGAATGTATGTATATATATCATCTTACCTAATCTAAAAATATTGAATTTCACAAAAATTACACTGCATAGGTTAAAATTTGATGTTTGTAGGAAATAAGAAGCATTTGTCCAAAGGTAAACATAACTTATGTTGTAATATCTACCTCACGCCTACTCTTAATAAAGATAATAAATTAGGTGCTAAGTATTACAAGCTACAAAGATTACATAAAAAGAATATAAAATAATAAGAGTTCAATTAAATTAAATAATAGTGGGTGTTATAGCATAAAATAACATAAACCAAAAGAAAGGTTAGTGATAAAATAATGGTGGGGCTTTAGGGCTTTTTAACTAAGGAATATCTTTAAAGTATGTGCAGTGTTGATTTAAACACTACCATTTCACTCAATTCCACACTATGAGCTGGCAAAAAAAAAACTTATGGAAAAAAATACAAAGGCATAGAATCTTACTCACGAAGATGATTTCTGAGCTCTTCATAAAAAATATTAGTCATTGCATACCCGAAAATATAAACTTCATTTGATTGCAGAAAACCCTGCAAATGCTAGAATCACGAACTCTATCAAACTTTTGTTAATCATCAGTAAGAAGTAATAATCAAGAAAGTAAAAAGCCAATATGTCTCCTAATAAACCCAAGCATTTACATCCATATCAGAAATAACCTTATCATTTTCTAGAACAAATGAATCTATAGAGACAATAAACAATTATCAAGACAAAAATACGATGAAACAAACAAATAATATGGAAAACTCAGGAGAGAAATGAACTTGCATAAAAGAGAGAAAATAGAGGAGGAAGACCAAAAGAAATGAGGAGACAAAATAAGGCCAAATGAGAGAAGATAAAGGTGAAGAAGATAAAAAAAAAGGTTGGGCCATTTCATCTTGTAATAGCTATAATTAGCACAAACCAAAGAAAGCACCTCATCTTCTTCAGAATTGTGATGATATTCACCTTTTCTCCACTAATGCTAGCAATGGCAGTGCACCATTTTCCAATCATTTTAACTTAAACACACAATAAAAATATAAAATTTAAATAGAAAAAAATTAAAATAAAACAAAGAGCTTGAGGTTCTACTCATTATGAAAAAAAACCTAATACAAAAACTGGAAAAAAATTGATGTTTATGTAAAGATAGAAACAAGTGGCAGAGGAAAGTCTTTGGTTATCAGCTTTTGACAGAGAGAAAGAGAGATAAAAGAAGCAAGCTTTTTAGGGTAGCTGAAGGTGGATTTTGCCTGCCAATATCCAATATACTGCAATAAAATTTCAAATTCCAAGCACCACCTAGAAAGAAAATTATCTTAGAAATAAGCAAAATACATAAAATTCAAAACTTTTTTGACTTCTCCTTTCTTCAGATCCATTGTCTTGTTGATCCTGATTTTCTATAGTTTATTAAAACCAAAGATTAAACACCAAAAGAAAAGATAAATCAGCAAAATGCAAGAAAGAACATGTGTTATATTACACATGACATAAAAATACATTGAGGATATAAACCTATCACGTACTTGAAGCTATCAGAGTAAGGAGGAGAACGTAGCTAATGGAAGCTATGAAGTAAGGAGGAGAATGCTGGAACCGAAACTAAAGAAAGGAAAAGAACTGAAGAAGAAAAGAGAGGGGAGGGAAACATGCCAGCGGTTTGATTTGAAGGGGAAGATCGGATGAGTGAGAGAGAGAGAGCCTTATGCTGTAAGGGAGAAGAAAAGATGTGAAGAATAACAGAAGAGGAGAAGATGAAGAGGTTACGGTTTATCTTAAGGTATTTATAATGAATGGCAAAAATGTAAATAAGTAGAACACTAGGGATATATAAGTAATAATATATTGGGTTGGGGATACCTATAGGATAAATACCCCATTCCTCGCCCCCGCCCTAAAATAAACCTCGGGGATTTTTTTGCCTCGGGGAAAAAATTGAGCATTTTCCATCCCGTTCGAGTCGAGTCGCTGTGGGTATCGAATTTTTCCTGCCCCGTGATCATCCCTAAGATGGGTATGGTAAAAAAATTATAATAAAAAATTACTTCATAGCCATAATAAATACAATTTCTTAATATATGTAAAGACTAAAAGTGAACAAAAATTGTGAAACGAATATATTATATTTTTATAGTTAGCCTATATAAATTATTTACTGAATAAAAATTTTAATTAAGTTAAAAAATGGTGCTTTTAGTGTTTGACCATAAAATGTTATTATTAAATTTTTTTATGCAAATTTCTCATCTTATCGTGAAGGTTATTGTTTCTTTTTACGAAAGTTTTCATCTTTTTTGAATGTAAGATATTAAAACATAGATTCTAAAAATTTTACTAATTTTTTAAAATGTATATATTTTATAATTTTATTTATAGTTTAAACTTTGACTACATATATTTTATTTTATTAATGGAAATTTAATTTGTATTTAAAAATGGAAAAGGTTTTCATTGCTATTTTCGCTACTGAAAATTTTAAGGGTACCTAAAATAGCAACCAAATTTTTTTCGTTGCTATTTTAGCAACCGAATTTAATTTTTGTTGCTATTTTAGCAACAAAATTGATTTCCGTTGCTATTTTTCTATTGAAAATTTTAAAACTACCTAAAATAGCAACCAAAATTTTTTTCCATTACTATTTTAGCAACCGACTTTAATTTCGTTGCTATTTTTCTACTGAAAATTTTAAAGGTACCTTAAATAGCAACTGAATTTAATTTTCGTTGCTAAATAGTAATAAAAATTAAATTTGGTTGCTATTTAAGGTACCTTTAAAATTTGCAGTACAAAAATAGCAACGAAAACAAATTCTATTGCTAAAATAGCAACGGAATTTACTTTCCGTTGCTATTTTAGCAACAAAATTTCTTTCCATTGCTATTTTTATACTGAAAATTTTAAAGGTACCTAAAATAGCAACGAAAATCAAATTTGGTTGCTATTTTAGGTACCTTTAAAATTTTCAGTAGAAAAATAGCAATGGAAATGTATTCCGTTGCTATTTTAGCAACGAAATTTTTTTCATTGCTATTTTTATACTGTAAATTTTAAAGGTACCTTAAATAGCAACCAAATTTGATTTTCGTTGCTATTTTAGCAACGAAAAAAATATTCGATTGTTATTTAAAGGACCTTTAAAATTTTCAATAGCAAAAATAGCAACAGAAACCATTTCCGTTGCTATTTTTCTACTAAAAATTTTTTAGGTACCTAAAATAGCAACCGAATTTCATTTTCATTGCTGTTTTAGGAACGTAATAAATTTTTGTTGCTATTTTCGCTACTGAAAAATTTTGCGCCATCTGCTCCTGTCTTATTTAGTAACGGAATAAGCTTTCCGTTGCAAAATTTCGTTGCTATATTTTGGCGCTAAAACTTCCCTCCATATTTAGCAACGAAAAATAACCATTTTTATTTCCATTGCTAAATAGAAAAATTTTAACGAATTTTAGCAATGGAATTAGATTTTCGTTGCTAATTAGCAACAAAATTGGAATTTCGTTGCTATATTAGCAACGAAAATATTTTCGTTGCTATTTTTTTCATTGCTATTTTAACATTTTCTTGTAGTGTTAGAAGGGTGTGGAATCATGCAATTAAAAAAAATTATAATGCAATTATCATGAATAAGATTTCGAAAAAACTAAAAGATCTAGGTAGCTTCAGCTTACCCTGTGAAATTAGTGAAAATTTTATTGGAAATGCCTTGTGTGACTTAAAGGCCAGCATTAACTTGATGTCATATTCAATGTGTAGGAAACTCATTCTAGGCGATCTCAAGGAGACGGGAATGAGGCTTCAACTTGCGGATAAATCAATGAGAAAGCCAAGAGGGTTGATTGAGGATCTGTTGGTGAAGGTGGAAAAATTCATTTTTTTCGTAGATTTTGTAGTTATAGAGATGGAGGAAGATAGGAAGTTACCACTCATTGTAGGGAGACCATTCCTAAATATGGCGAAAGCATTGATAGATGTTTATGGTTAAAAGGTCACCCTTCAATTTAACAATGAAGAGTTGGTGGTGGACATGAACAAAGCTCAAAAGTATCCATTAAGTGATTTGGAGGAATCGACTTATTTCATGGACAAGGTGAATGAATGTGTAGAGGAGACTCAAGAAAAAGTGTTGCTAAATGATCCATTGAATTTGAGCTTGATGCATTCTTTGGAAAATGAAGAGTTGGATGGAGTAGAAGGAGAATTAATAGCAATTGTAGAGAAGGACTATGAAAAGAAGGAATCAAAGTAAGAGGGGACCACTCTGAAAAAGGGAGATTCTAAATTTGAACTTAAACCCCTTCCTCTTCATTTAAAGTATGCCTTTTTAGAACATGAAGCAAAGACAATAATTATCTCTTATTTGTTATTAGGTTTTGAAGAGAAAATGCTGCTTAAGGTGCTGAAGAAGCACAAAGAAGCAATAGGATGGGAGACAATGGACTTGAAGGGTATCAACTAAAGTTACTGCACTCACCAAATTCCTATGGAGGAAAAATGCAAACTAGTAGCTCAACCCCAAAGAAGGCTTAATCCGGCTATGTAGAAAGTTGTAAAGAAAGAGGTACTCAAATTGCTCGATTTAGGTATAATCTACCCAGTCTCTGATAGTAAGTGGGTTAGCCTCGTATAATATGTCCCTAAGAAAAGAGAAATGATAGTGGTTAAGAATGAACTTGATGAACTCATTATGACTCGTACAGTTACGGGTTGGAAGGTATGCATAAACTATAGGAGACTGAACTAGGCCACTAGAAAAGATCATTTTCCATTGCCATTTATTGACCAGATGTTAGAGAGGCTAGCAGAAAATAGGTGTTATTATTTCTTAGATGGGTATTTAGGATATTTACAAATCCCCATAGCCCTTGAAGATCAGGAGAAAACGACCTTTACCTATTCTTATGGCACATTTGCCTATAGGAGAATGCCCTTTAGATTGTGTAATGTGCCAGCTATGTTTCAGCGGTGCATGATGGAAATTTTTCATGACTTTATAAAAAAATTTATAGAGGTATTTATGGATGATTTCACCATTTACGGGCTAGATTTTGAGAGCTGTTTAAAGCATCTCTATTTGGTGCTAGGTAGGTGTGAAAAAACCAACTTAGTACTAAATTGGGAGAAATGCCACTTTATGGTGAAAGATGGCATTGTGTTAGGGCACAAAATTTCTAAGAAAGGGATTGAGGTAGACAAGGCCAAGGTAGAAGTTATAAAGAAACTCCCACCACCAACTACTATCAAAGGAGTTTAGAGTTTTTTAGGGCACACAGAGTTTTACCATAGGTTCATAAAGGATTTTTCAAAAATTGCAAAGCCTTTATCCAATTTACTCATGAAAGATGCTCATTTTGAGTTCACTGATAAATGTTTATTGGCATTTGAATCATTGAAGCAAAGGCTTATTTCAGCTCCGGTGACCATATCTCCGAATTGAAATTTGCCCTTTGAGCTAATGTGTGATGCAAGTGATTTTATAGTGGAAGCAATACTCAGACAAATGTGAGAAAAGATGTTTTATGCAATTTATTATGCGAGCCACACGTTGATAGGAGCCCAAGTCAACTATATCACAACCGAGAAGGAACTTTTTATCATTGTATTTGCTTTTGAGAAGTTCAGATCTTATTTGCTTAGTGCAAAATTTGTAGTATGGTCTGACCATGTGGCATTAAGACACCTCTTTTCCAAGAAAGAGTCCAAGCCAAGATTGATAAGATGGGTGCTCCTTTTGCAAGAATTCAATTTGGAGATCAAAGACAAAAAGGGAGCTGAGAACCATATGGTGGATCATTTGTCTAGATTAGAGCATGATCATATTGAAAAAGGGGAGATTTTAGATTTATTTTCGGATGAGCGTATTTGTACTTTGTTTGTTTGTGAAGTTTCAGAGCCTTGGTTTGCTAATGTTGCTAATTTTCTCGCATGAGGTTATATACCGAGGAACTTCAAATGGCAACAAAGGAAGAAGCTGAAAGCCAATGCAAAGCACTACATCTAGGATAATCCTTATCTTTTTCACCTTTATGCTGACCAAGTGCTGAGAAGGTGAATACCGAATGAAGAGAAAAAGGGAGATTATCCAAGTCTGTCATAATGGAGAAGCTGGTGGGCATCATGGACCTAATAGAACGGTATCAAAAATTCTTTCTTCTAGATTTTATTGGCCCACTTTATTCAATGATGTAAAGCTATTTATTCAATCTTGTGATCGATATCAAAGGGTGGAAAATATATCTAGAAGAAACGAGATACCATTGACCAATGTGCTTGAGGTAGAGTTATTTAATTTATGAGGGGTAGATTTTATGAAGCCTTTTTCAGTCTCTTATGGGTTTGAGTATATCCTGGTGGCAGTGGACTATGTGAGCAAGTGGGTAAAAGTTGTAGCCACTAGGACGTATGATGCAAAAGTTGTCCTAGAGTTTTTAAGGAGGAATATATTCACTCGTTATGGAGCCCCGAAAGCTATCATTAATGACAGTGGGAAACACTTCGTTAACCACCAATTCAAAGCCTTATTGAAAAAATTTGGAGTAAGGCACAAAATCACTACCCCCTATCATGCCCAAGCTAATGGTCAAGTTGAGGTGTCTAACCGGGAGTTGAAGGTTATTTTGGAGAAAACAGTCAATGCGTATAGAAAGGATTGGTACCTTAAACTAGATGAAGCCTTGTAGGCGTATAGGATAATGTTTAAGACACTGATAGGGATGTCACCTTTTAGGTTAGTGTTTGGTAAGTCTGTTACCTACCGATGGAGTTAGAACATAAAACGTATTGGGCTATAAAGTTTTTGAATTTTAACCTTGAGAATGTAGAAAAATGCAGGTGTTTGCAGCTAAATGAGTTGAAAGAACTCAGATTTTAGGCCTATGAACATGCTAAGAAGTACAAGGACAACATGTAGAAATGGCATGATCGCAAAGTAACCAAGAAAGAATTTGTGCTTGAAATGAAGGTGCTTCTTTATAACAGCAGATTGAGGTTATTCCTAAGAAAATTAAAATTAAGATAGAAAAAGAGCCCTATGTAGTTGTGGGAGTTGATAAATTTGGGGTAGTGACATTAAACACCTGAGAGATGAGAAAGAGTTCAAGGTGAATGGACATCGTATGAAGCCCTATTTTGAGTCAACATTTGATGGCACTTTAATGATTGTCACTCTTAAAGATCCTTGACGGTACTTAAAAGTCCAGCTGTGGACTTAGTAAATACAGAACTACCTCCTAATCTTTACTCTGAATAATGTTTGAATTTTGCTTTGTTTTAGTTATTTTCATGTTTAGGAGTGTGGTTCAAGGGATTGTGAGTTTTAGTCAAAATTTTGGTGTTTTTACTTGTTTGAATAGGGTAGGAAGCTTAGTTTAATGGCTAGGGAAGAATGAAAGCAAAATAAAATATGAAAGCAAAATAAAATTTTTAGTGAATTTTAGGGGATCACAATTACTAGATTGTTTCTGGTAACTGTGATATAGGTTGGTTTTGATTCTGGATCTCGAAGCATATTTTGTCATGGTTACTAGACTTTGGTTGGTAATGGTGAGCAAATTCTTTTTATGTCCAGAAGCGTAATTCATTTTATTTCATGGTTACTATGATTTTTTTAGTAACCGTGAGCTCATTTCTTTTCAGTCTAGTAGCAAAAGGTGAGGTATCTCATGGTTATTATGATTTCTATAGTAACCGTGACTAATAACCCTTTTTAGTCTAGTAGCTAAAGTTAGGGTATCTCATGGTTACCAGGATTCTGGTGGTAACCGTGACCCTGTTTAAAAAATAAAAATAAAATACATTTTTTTAAGTGGAAACCCTAATTCTCTTTTTAGTCTCGCACCTTGGATTTTTTTTTTGTGTAGTCTTTTTCCCTCTTTTCTTTTTTTTCTCTTTCATTTTCTCTCTCTCTCTCTCTCTGTTCTCCATTGCTCTCTCCGCCGCTATAGGTATGTTTCTTCTTCTTATTCTTCTTTTCTTTCTCTTTTTCTTTTATTTTCTTGTATTTCCTTATTTATTTGTTGATTTATTTGTGGGTTATGTTAATTGTTCATCTTCATCTTTTTTTTGCTTTCTCTGTTCTTCTTTTTTAACCTCAATTTTCTTTTTGGTCTTCTTTTATTTGTTTATTTTAGTGTAGTTGTTTGATTTCGAGCCTTTTACAAGTAAGTACAAACATCTCTTTCTCCCTTTTTCTTTTCTTTTTTTATTTTCTCTTTCATTTCGTGATTATCTTTTGTTTTTCTGTTGCATTTTAGAGTTTGTGTGTGTCATTTTAAATTTGTTTTTTTAATGTGTTTGGGTTTTTGCTAGTTAATCTAGGGTTTGTTTAATTTTCTATTTTTCTCTCTCTCGTGTTCTTCTTTCTCACCCCATTGTTTATTTTGATTTTTGTCTTTTTGTACATCTTTGGTTGCATGCTACTACCAGGTATGCTCTCTCACTCTCCTTTATTTTCTTTTATTGTTCATATAGTTTGACTGTGTTAGGTTGTTATAATTAAGTGAATGTTGGATTTTTTTTAGTCATTGTGATTTTGTTCTATCCCCGTAGGTTTAACTTAGTTTGTATCTTTTATTTTCTTTTCTTTTCGCACATTCTTCACCCAACCATTTACTTCCCTTAATTTTACTTTGCTAATAGGTTGTGGGGCAGTTGTGACTTTAAGATTTTTGTAAAATTTGTTTAATGGTGCAATTGCTAATGATGAGTGAACCATTTGCCATTTTTGGTTGAATTGAGATTGAGATTGATGCAGTCCTTATTGAGCATTGATTCAGTTTATTATTGCTATGATTGTCATATCTTGGATTTTGTGAATTTTTGCTATTTTGCCCTGTTGTGCCTTTCTCACTTCATTGCTAAGCTCTATTATTGATGTATGGCTATCTCAGTAGGCACTCTTACATTCCATTTGCTGTGTATTGGTTTGGAACTATTGCAAATAGACCACTTTGACTTGTCATTTTATTCATGTTAAGCCTCTTCAAGGTGTAAATAAGCATGCCAAATCATGTCTCAATTGTGTTAAGCAAGCTTGATAAAGTGATATTAATTCTTTGACTCTTTAATTCTTGTTGCTTGTCTTTAGGGCACTTTCAAGTGCATAAACTGTGATGAATCTATCTTTAATTGCCTATCTTTTGGAATGAATGGAACACTTATGAGAATGTGAGTTGTTGATGGCATGTTATTGGTGGTTGCAGCAAAGAAATACTTATGAGCTTATTCTTAGGAAATTTTTCTTTGTGTTGAAATGCATGCTAGAATTGGCCTTGCTAAATTCATATCTTGCCAGTTCTATTCTTGAGGTCTTTTCACGGGCAATTTTTATTATTATTTTGAGTCTTTATGCTGTGGGATTACCTGATTGCCATGATCTTTGCTATTTTCGAAAAACTATAATCAATTGATTTTGACTAGTAAAACATATGGATAAATGCATGAGCAGCTAGAGTTTGAATAGGATTCATTGCTGGAATTGTTTGAGATTCAATATATTACTTCTTAGTTGCTATTGTGTTGTACTGGAGAGAATATTAATTGATGCTTTTGTTGTTGTTTCTTGAGCTCTTTTTGGAAGGAAAGACTGTTGTCACAATTTAGTAAATGATGCGCAATCTCTTATGTCCTTTACACTTTGTTCTTGTGCATGCATTCACTTCAAGGTCAAACGATTTCATTCACTTACATTTTATTTGCACCACAATTGTTAGCTTTACCTACTCAATCCTATTTGAATTGCTAGTTTCTATTATTCCAGGTGCTTAAACATGTGAGCATGTGTTGTTTGTCAAGTTAGTCATGAAATTTCGTGAATATCTATGCTTTCATGTCTGTCATCGAGCTATATAGGCTGAAATGATTCAACCTGTGGGCTACTAGTTTTCATAGGATGACTTGGTCATTGTGGTTGTGTGCCATGTACCTTGAGGCAATTTGTTCTATGTCATAAATGTACTTTTCCACCTCTATGTGCACCAATTTCTCTGCATTTTCATGCTCAGTCATACTTTTGCAACTCCTACCCACTGTTCTGATTATTTTGACATCGAAGTGTACTTGCCTATTTGTTTTCATTGTGTTATCTTCATTAGTAGGTTTTATTATCAGGCATCCTATGTTATACCTTGTTGTTGGGTGGTGTTTTTCACATGTCTGGAGGGTTCTTTTTAGGTAACAATTGCAGCTGTTAGTTTGAAATTTAGAAATTAAATTTGTTTTGTTATCTAGGTAATTAGTCCAAATTGTAAGATTGTTCGGGATGCATCTTTAGTTTTCTTTTGGGGCATGCTATAATTTTATTGCATTTCATTGCTGACATCAATCATTTCTTTAAATTGCATTGCTTGTTCCCTTTTAGGTTTGTTTGAATGGTCTTTAATTCATGAGTGTTTGTTGCAAATGTATTAAGATTTCCTCTTGATTGTGTACTTATTTGTCTCAGTCTATTGTAGTTTCTCTTGTGTAAGAAGTATTTGATGCTTTTCTCTAATGTTTGACAAATTTTAACTTCGTTTCCATTGTTGTTGTTGACAGTGGCACCTAAGCGAGCTCGTACTGCCAACCTTTCATCCTCTCAAGCTCAGGAAATTTTGCTTATCTCCAGCAAACCTTTACCTCCTGAAGACCAAGTAGAGGTTAGTCGGCCACCTCCCCCAGCTTCTGTGTAGCATAAAAAATTAAAAAATAGAGGACCTAAGGCGCTAGGATAGGTGCTTGAGAAAATAAAACTCAATTACCAAATTTTCCCCATTTACGAGTATCTCCCTTCTACCTACCTAAACCTAAGTTTGTTGGAGAAGCTAGGAATTAAGGAGATAGAAGACCATATAGTAGCTATTGGGTGGGAGAAATTTTTTAAATGTAGGGACTTAGTTTACCCCAATCTGACAAAAGACTTTCTAGTCACAGTCCAATTTCACTTTGGGCATGGTGAGGCCCTAGATATGGTTACTTTTTACCTAGAAAGCAAGTTTTATGAGGTAACCTTGGCAGCAATCACTAAGGCTTTGGGATTTTCACTTGATAGAATTTTTGCTTATAAAGAGTACACAAAAGATGTTTCTTGGGAGGATATTAATGACCCCGTCATTAAAGGTCTATATGTGTCTAGGACCACAAAATCCACTTGTTGAAGGATCATGCCTTTAGAATTTAACATTGGTTTTCTCTATATCCTTTATGTCTCATGTGCAGAGTGCAGGTCAAATCAACCTCCCTGAGGTGATCATCCTTTCTTGCATGGTCAGGCACTGCCGAATCAATGGAGCTTATCACTGGTCACTACAAAAAAATGCAGAATAGTGATGAATATTAGCGATGACAACGATATTTGTTGCTAAATGCACCATTTAACGACAACCTTGTGACGAAAAATAATTTTTGTTGCAAATATTGTTAGGGGCTAGTGGAAAAAAGATATTGTGACAATTTAGTGATAAATAAATTTTCTTGTAGCTAATCATATGCGCTAAAATTTTGGTGGGAAAAATTGCGACGAATTTGCGAGCACAGAACCCTCGCTAACTCTTAATTCATGGCATGAATGATCTATAGAGCATATAGCGAGGACTTAGTCCTCGCTAATTTAGTGAGAAATAAATCCTCTCTAATTTAGCAAGGACAAATTCCTCGCTATCTATTAAGCAACATGGAATTTGGTCTATGGAGCATATAACAAGGACTTAGTCCTCGCTAATTTTGCAAGAAATAAATCATCGCTAAATCTCGCTATCGGTTAACCAATATGGAAGTTGGTCTTTGGAGCATATAGCGAGGACTTAGTCATTGCTAATTTTGCGAGAAATAAATCCTCACTATCGGTTAGGGAATATGAAATTTAGTCTATGGAGCATATAGCGAGGACTTGGTCCTCGCTATCGGTGAAGCAATATAGAATTTGGTTTACGGAGCATATAGCGAGGAGTTAGTCCTCGCTAATTTTGCGAGAAATAAATCCTCGCTAATTTAACGAGAACAAATTCCTCGCTAAATTAGCCTGGCTTCTATTCCTCGCCAAATTAGTGAGGATTAATCCCTCGCTGATGGCATTTCTATCTTACATGTAAGGATTGACTATTTAGCGAGGAATTAATCCTCGCTAATTTAGCTAGGAATACAGTCCTTGCAAATTTAGTGAGGATTAAACCCTCGCTGATTGTGTTTTCATCTTACATGTGACAATGAACTACTTAGCAAGGAAATAATACTCACTAAATTAGCTAGGACTAAGTTCCTAGCCAATTTAATATTTAAATTTTATTTACATTTAACTTAGTAAATTTAGTTAATATATTTTTTTATCAAAAATTAAATAAACTAAATTATTATTTAAATTAATTAAATTGAATTAAATTATTATTTTTAAATTAATTAAATTGAATTAAAATTAAAAAAAAATTAAATAAATTAAATTATTATTATTTAGAAATTTTTGATGCTTTTGGGCGGGACAAACCCCATGTGCTAAAAATTATTAGTTTTAAAATTAACTAAATTCAAATAAATTATTATTTTTACATCCAATAATATCAATTATTATTTAATTATATAATAAAAGAATTAAATTGTGAGGACACAGTGCACGCAAAATGGTTTGTAAATGGTTGTGTGGTTTAACCATTAGCGAGGAAAAATCCCTCACTACTTTAGCTTGCAATGCAGTAGTCGCTACTTTAGCTTGGATTATTTCCTTGTCAATGATTGTAAATAAAGTGTGTGGTTTAACCATTAGCGAGCAACATTTTGTTGCCAATCTCCTAAATTTCTTTTTCTATATAAGAGGGATAAAAAATATGGGCTGGACAAACCCCGCGCTACTCTAAAAATTTCTTTATTGTTGCTTCTTTAGGCACATTTACAGGTGGGTTCTTCTTTTTCTTCTTCTTCTTCTTCTTCTTCTTCTTTTTCTTCCACTTTTCTGTTTCTAAGTTTTTTTTATTTTCTAGGGCGAAGAAAGTGGCTCCTTTCTCTGTCCGTCGTGTTCTCATCTGTGGTATGGAAGAGTTGGCCATGCTTAGGCAGCTCATCAGTCAGCTTCAATACCTATTGAATCTCAACGGTTCTCCTCCTCATCTCCATCATCAGCCTTTTCTCGAATTCTACCACCACCACAACAACAATCCCATGTTATTCCCTCTCTCTATGGTTAGATATTTGCAATTTTTCAATGGTGTGACCTAATCTGTAACAAATAGAAACTTTGTGGCTAATCTGTAACAAAACGTTTTTCATTTCACTTTTTGGGTTTAGGTTTTTTGGGATTATAATGTTCATTTTTTTTGGGATTTTCGGCTAGGTCGTATGGGGCCTCTACAATGCTCTTAAATGCCACAATGCTAACAATGTTTTACTCTGATTTAATTTTTCCATCTTTGTCTTATTTTGGTATGGACTGTTTCTTTGAGTAGTTTTTTCATCCTGCTTCTTTGTTTGTTAACAAATAGAAACTTTGTGGCTAATGAAGGGTCTTCAAACTTTGATTCAATTTGTTCCAGCTCTGGTTAATGCAAGGTCTTCAAACTTTGTGGCAATTTTAATTCACGAATGGTCTGTGAGTTTATCTTTTGAGTGCTTTGTTTAAGTTTAGAGATTTATTTTAAACTTGAGTCAATAGTTTATATTTTTTCAGGATTTAATTAGTCTTTTTTTTATTACAGTGTTGTGTTTCAAATTTCATTTTTGATAAAAAAATATGTATCTATATGCTAGGAGCAGGTAAGGATTTGAATTGGATATACGTTATCAAATAGCATTCCTTTACTACTTGGAACTAGGATATATCGACATTTGTTAGATCTAATATTGTTCTTTGGGTTATTTAGGTTGTTGATAATTTGCTTCACGTTCCCACTAGCAATGTTGAAACTTTATTCTTTTCTTCTCAAACTCTTAGAAGCAAGGTAATCTTCATTGCTTTTTTGTATTCTTTCTTTTGAATAGTTCTCTATGTTTTTGTTCATTTAGTACATTCTTGATCCCTATTTTGACATGCTGTTATATTATCCACTAGGATTAATTTTATTTATGTTGTTATGCTATCTGATTGTAGACCTTGCTGAAAAAATTTCACAAGGGCCCACCTAAAGTCAGGACTCAAGTATATTAAGAAAGTATCTAAAAAGTATTTTTGTGTGAAAATCTTGTCTTTTATATTTGTAAGTCCCCTTGACAGCTTCGAGACTGGCATCATCAGGTATAGTCTTGGTCCCAGTATATTTTTAATCCATTTTACCAACAATTTATGTTAAAACAAATGAAATTTATCAATTTATGTTAAAACAAATGAGTTGGGGATAACAATATCTCTTCATGTATAAATACATGACTTTGTTTAGTTTTGAGCCAATTTTCCAATTTCATTTTTAGTACATACACTAGTTGACTAGGATCAAGAAGAAAAATTAATTCAGTTTATCAAACTTCATAGATTCTGCATAACATGTGAATATTACCATGTGAATATATGAATGTAAACATATCTACTTATTTCTGTACTTTTATTTCAATTGCATATGTGTATTCACATAGCTTTTCCTTTTTTTTATCTAACTTAATGATTCATAAAATTGATGTTATTTCGCTGCCACTATTAAGATGGAAAAGGTTTGCACTTGTTGCAGCACTATGCATTCTAACATTTCAAGCAGTGATTGTTCAGCTTGCCTTTTATCTACATATCCAGGTGCTTCTAATTCAAACTTCTATAGAAGAATTACTCAACCGTAAATTATTTGACCATTTAGCAAATTCAAACTCAATATCATGTTTGATTGCTGTGAAATCACATGAATTTAAATTGTCATTCAATTTTAGCTATGCCTATGTTTTTTTGTATTAAAAATTCTGGCGTGTTTTTGTGATTTAAGGCCATTTGTGCCTTTGCTAAGCTATCGCTGTGTAAAACTCGAACTGAAATTACTTCTAAATTTTATAGGCATTTTCGGTTTCAATTTTTCTTTTTTTTTAAAATTTATTAGTCCCTTGACTTATATACATGTTTTCATGTATGAACATTATGATCCTCACTACTGCTGTTTCCTAGTTCATGCTTTTGACCGGGATGTTTCACTTAAAGTAATTTGCAGTGGGTGCAAGGGGATGGATGGGTGAGGATTTTGTGTTTTAATGAAGTCATATAAGCTAGAGCTATTTTTCCTAGGTCAACGATGTGTATCATATAACATATTAAAGCACTCCTTGCTTGAGAGCAAATATGCCCTTAGAGGCATGTCAATTTATTTTCCAGCAAGCAGTTATTTTGGTTTAGTCCCCCAATTTACAATAGCTCCTGATCAATGACTGTTTTTCAGGCTATTATTTTACAAAATAACTGATAAGTTGTGCATCTAATCCAACTTGCGGTCTTGATGATGGTTAAGTATATTCATAAATTTTATATCACAATGCTGGTTACAATTGTCTATTTCTCTCTATAAGAATATATTTATTTCTACTTTTGCTTTCTCTTTAGTTTTGAAATTTCACACTAGAAGCTGTTATTTCACTTTAGGGGGCTGTTCTCTCCTCATATTTCATGGATATTCCTTTTAAACTAGAGGACTGTTATCTCCTATTGTTCTGCTCTAGTGTGGTAACTTTTCTCAAGCCGGCTCTTTTCCTTTCATGGGATTAATGTTCTTTTGCTTTTGCAGATGCTTGGGTCTGCTATTTTTTCTCTATTTGGAGGATGGTTTTGTTTTCAGATGTTTGGGTCTGCTATTTTTTCTCTATCAAGAAATAGGATGTTTACTGTAATTGATTAAGAGGACTACTACCACTAATTATAAGTTAATTAATTAATTCTGATGATTTTAATGCTAATTGTCTTCGACTTAAATGCGAGTCTGGTTATATTTATAGATTTAGTGGAAAGTGTGCATGGCACTGTGAAAATTATCTAGTCTTGATATAAAAATCTGTGGACTATAGCTTATTATTGTTTGTATATGGTGTGGAATAGAGTTTAGCCAAGAGGTCACCAACACTGAAATGCAGTCTGATTCAGCTGGTTATATGTGTTCGACCTGCAAGGCGAGAATCTCTAGGCAGCTAAATGTTTTGGATGGAGGTTGCTCATGAATTTTGTTGGTTATTGAGTAAGTTTTCATTATAAGCCAGCCTTTATGATTAAGGAGTCAATTTCTTGTTTTCCATTTTTTATGTTTCTTTGTCTCATTTATCTTAGCCACGATATGTAGCATCATCATATGCATAGTGTGTGTGTGCAACTCAAAACAGAGATAAATAAATAGAGTTTTGCTATTTCAGTTCAACATGCAGCAATGCATCCATGTGAAAATGCATAATATATGGTGACATGCGAGGGCTTAAAGCACAAGATTTTTTGATCTAGTGGACAGAAATTGTAAAGATCTTATAGATTAGAAATGACACGTATAGATTATATACCACCTTACTGAAGTTTCCTATATGTTTTGCATGGAAAAACACATCCTCAGGTCCTTAAAATTATTGAGTTTTGGCTGTTAGAGCCGCTACGGATTTAAACTAAATAAGTTTAGGGGCCTCATGATGTGTTTTTCTTGTGTGCATAGGTTATGGAAGTTTTCAGCATGATAATGTTTTCCTTCATTTGTTGTGTCTGCACTGCATAATGCACTAATTTTCAATTAATGATGGATTGAATCCACAATCATTATTACTTATACTTTGTCAGACAGAAAATACTGGTAAATTTTATGCTTTGTACATATGGATTTAAAGCAAGGAATTTGATTAATTCGGAGTTTAAATTTCATATAAACCATTTAAAACATAAACTTCAAAGAACTAGTTGTGATTTTGTGTTTCAAGTCTGTTAATGTGAATCCCAATACTGTGATGGTACATTATGGATTTGCTTATAGGCAATTGTTCATATCTTTTTTTTAAATGATAAATGTGGCAATTTTATAGTGAAAGTGCAGTTCTGACTGTATTTAGTCAAGTTATTTTTTTTTTTGTATTTAGTCAAGTTATGCAAACACTGGTCAGATGTTCAAGATCAACAATTGGAAGATCAAGTTCTAATAATGACATTAGGTGGAGTTCTTTCTTATCTGCAATCAATCGCTACACAACTATATGAACAAAAAGTAGCTGGCATTATATAAACTTTTTATGATTTTTAATTGTTATTGTTATATATGGATGTATTATTTTGGATATATTATTAACAATGCTATATACTTGTAAATAACAATTTATTCATTAATATATATATTTTTATATTAAATTTTGTGTGAATATAAATTTGTTATTTTTTAGTTTTTATCTATTATTTAAATAATAAAATTTTCGTATTAAATTAAGAAAATAAAAAATTTCATATCAACTTTCAGTGAGGATAAATTTCATGCTAAATTTAGCAAGAATAATATGTGGTCATAAAATGCAAGCTAAAATTTAGCGACAATTTAACGAGGACTTTAATCCTTGTTAAACTCACAAAAGTTAGTGAGGAATAAATCCTCGCAAAAGCTAGAAAGGACTTTAATCCTCACAAAAGTTAGCGAGGACTTTAAATTCAGCTAGGATGACTTTTGTAACAAAATTTTTGTCCTTGCTAAACTGATTTCGCGACGAAAAATCATCATTTAGCGAGGACAAAATTTTTGTGTTTTTCTTGTGGTGGGTGGAACAAACTTTAAGAAATCCAGCAGCAACCAATAAAAATAAAAAAGATCTCTAAAGGTGGCTGGGTTACCATAATTGCCAAGTATTTTGGGCATCCACAAGATCAGGAGAAAAATGCCCTTCCTATAGTTGCTTATGTTGACTACAAGTTGCTGAAGAATACAAAAATTCTAATCAAGGATAAAGCTACCGAGCATGGATTTTGAATGATCGATCGAGAGGAATACTTGAGAAAGATGGAGAAAAGTTTATGTAATCCTCCTCCTGCCCCTGATCAAGGTGTTGTAACCATCTCATATGCTCAGTACACTATACTTATAGAATGAATGGATACTCTGGCTACTAATTAGCAGCAACAACAAATTATTGATGACTTGGTTGCTTTAACTATCAAGCTTGATCAGCCTGTCCCACCTCATACTTGATGTAAGGAGTTACTTCTACCCCACTGAACTCTTTTTGGTGATTTTTGCTTGATTCTTGCTGAGGACAGCAAGCTTTAAAGTGTGGGGTAGGGGAGTTGTTATTTTGGTAGTTGAACATCATTATTTTGTGGATAATTGTTATTTTGTCAATAGTTGTTTAAACTTTTTGAATTCTGTGAAGGTTGATTAGTGTTGACTGTGGGAAAGTAATTTTTTGGTGAAGTATTTTGTTGTGCATGTTTATTTTTGGAAAGAAGTAAAAGTGGGCTTCAGCTGTTGAAATTTTGTGAAATCTCTTGAACCACAACATTATTTATTTTATTTTTCAGTAATTGAATATTTTGTTGCGTTAGCAAGTTTTACAATTTGGGAATCTTTAGTTTTAAATTAAAGTCGCTCTTTTAAATACAAGTTCTATTACTGTATATGTTTGTTTTATCTTTTAATTTAAGTAGTTTTTTTAGTTGCAGTTTTTCCTTTTTAACTTCTAAGTTAGAATAATTGTGTTTGTCGAGTTGTCATTTATTTCACAATTGGGCTGAGCTACCAGTTAATCTTAAATTGAATTAACTTAAACTCGATTTTTGAACTGTTTGTTTAGAATGCTTGAGTAGCCAGAGAGCAATAGCATATTCAGTGAAAATCCTCTTTTGAATTGATCTTAATTAATTAAATAGCATTCAATTTATAACTTAATGAGCACAATAGGCTAAGTTTTATTAAATTAACAAAAAAATCAGTGAGTGAGAGCAATTGAGTGAAGGAATACTTGAATAGATAAAACCTTCTACTACAAAAAAAAAATGCAAAATAGCAACGAAAATTTGCGACAATAATAAAGTTCATTGATAATTTCACAATATAGCGACAAAATTGCGACAAAAAATGACTTTCATCGTAAATATTGAAAGATTTTGTGGAAAAACAAATATTGCGACAAATTAGCTACAACAAATTCTTATTGTTGCTAATATCAGGCAACAAAATTTAGGCGCAAATATTTGCGACGACAAAAGCAGATTTGGCGACAATAATTTTGTAGCTAATTAGCGATAATACCGTTGTAGCTAATTGGTGACAATATTGTTCTCGCAAATTTATCAAAATACTATTGGCGATAACAATGTTGTAACTAATTAGCTACAAAACCGTTGTAGCTAATTTGCGATAACAATGTTATCGCCAATTTTGCAAAATACTATTCTCTCCATATTTTTCTATTGGCGACAATAATGTTGTAGCTAAATTAGCGACAATACTGTTTGTAGCTATTGTTGTTGCCAATTTTACAAAATACTATTCTCTTCCTATCCCTGTATTGGCGACAACAATGTTGTAGCTAAATTGGCGACAATAATGTTGTAGCTAAATTAGCGACAATAATGTTGTCGCCAATTTTGTAAAATACTATTCTCCTCCTATACCTGTATTGGCGACAACAATGTTGTAGCTAAATTAGCGACAATATTGTTGTAGCTAAATTAGCGACAACAATGTTGTCGCCAATTTTACAAAATACTATTCTCATCCTATCCCTGTATTGGCGACAACAATATTGTAGTTAAATTAGCGACAATATCGTTGTAGCTAAATTAGCGACAACAATGTTGTCGCCAATTTTGCAAAATACAATTTTCTTCATGTTCCTCTATTGGCGACAACAATGTTGTAGCTAAATTAGCGACAACATCATTGTAGCTAAATTAGCGACAACAATGTTGTCGCCAATTTTGCAAAATACTATTATCTTCCTATCCCTGTATTGGCGACAACAATGTTGTTACTAAATTAGCGACAATAATGTTGTAGCTAAATTAGTGACAATAATGTTGTCGCCAATTTTGCAAAATACTAGTATCTTCATGTTCCTCTATTGGCGACAACAATGTTGTAACTAAATTTAGCTACAACATCATTGTAGCTAAATTCGCAACAACATTGTTGTAGCTAAATTCGCGACAACAATGTTGTCGCCAATTTTGCAAAATATTATTCTCTTCATGTTCCTTTATTGGCAACAACAATGTTGTAGCTAAATTGGCGACAATATCGTTGTAGCTAAATTAGCGACAATATCATTGTAGCTAAATTAACGACAACAATGTTGTCGCCAATTTTGCAAAATACTATTCTCTTCATGTCCCTTTATTGGTGACAACAATGTTGTAGTTAAATTAGCGACAACGAATTTTACAAAATACTATTATCTTTACAAATAATAATATAAATTATTATTAATTATATAACAAAGAAACTAGCTAGATTATTATCTTTACAAATAATAATATCAATTATTAACATATTTTTCATTATTGCCAAAAAAATCAAATTGTCCTATAACATTTTTATTTGTGGAGTACTAAAATACTTAATCCCATAAAATTTATTTTAATTAAAAATGCCTCTATTTTTTAGTTTTAATATTTACATTTTATTTATATTTAGTTAAACTATTTATTTTAATAAATTTAATTATTCTATTTTTGCTACAAAAAAATTAAGTTACCGTTTCTTAAATTAATTAATCTATGCATTCCTAATTGAAAAAATATTATAGCCAATTTTGCAACAGAGTGTGTTGTAGCCAATTTCTTCAAATTTTTGAGCGGGATAAAGTGGCGGGCTCTTTCACAAAATCCATTAGGTTGTTCACTGGTTTAGCATTTCTTATATTCCTCTGTGGATCAAGAGGTAATATTTTATTCCTTTCTTCTCTGCTCATCCTCGTTTTTAGACTGTCTTCGAATTCTCAAACATGTCAAAAATGGTGATTTCTCTTGCTTCCTCTCTTAATTCCTCTTTTATTTTTTAGTCAGTCTTCAGATATGCTATGCTATGAAACCATATGAAGCTTATGGCCTTGTTATGGCAGGTGATAAATTCTTACATCTCTATTTCTGCTTGTGTATGTTAAAGAGTTCATGTAGTGATTAAAGGAAAGAAAAAAAGATAGTGAATTTTGCCTTCGATTTCATTTTGATTTTATGGCTCCAAGAGTAATGAGTGAGTTTCGATCCTAAACAAAATTGGCTCTCACCTCACCCCACTCTAATCCCGAACTTGAAATAAATCAATCTTCAGCTCCGAGAGCAATGAGTGAGTTTGGATCGAATAAGGGGGAATACAACTCAGTTGATTTTACTTAATTTGGTGAGTATGTCTTTAGTTTGTCATCTGAAATGGTGGTGAGAGAACGTGAGCCACTTTTTAATTTATATTTGTTCCTTTTCAGTTGATCCTTTTGGGGTACGATTTTCGTCTTCAATTCACGCATGAATTTTTGGTGTTTATTCAGTTTGGTTCCTGAGTACTACGTGATTCAATTTGAATCTCTCCATTAGAAGTCCTTCTTGAAGAACCTATTTCATGTATTTTTTAGATTTGATGTTACAGCTGTCAATATTTTCTTATTTCCTTAGGATTCGATTCCCAGAATTGTTATCTCTTGTACAGGGAAGATCTTGTTTTCCTTTCTAGGCTTTACATGCATATATGGAAGTGTATATCGCCTCCTCGGATCACTTTCCATACAAACTTTGTATTATCATAATTAACGAAATTTATAGTTTGTTTATGAAAATTCATATATTTCACTCTTTAGGTGGTTTTATTGTTGATTTTCAATTTCAAGTATGGATAGGACCTGCATGTAAAGCTCTGGACTTTTTTGTTCCTTTTCTACTTTATTTGACTTCATTTTTTGTTCTTTTAGTATGATTCATGTGAAACTGAAAGCATGAATAAATAAACTTTATTTTAGGCATATAATAGGCAGTTGACTCGAAAGAGTTGATTCTAAACACTGAGTTGTATTGAGTTTGAACTCTCTGTCCTTAATTTAACAAAAATTGATCTTCGTAGAAATTAACCTTCAATTATATTGGAATGGTAATGGTCATTTGCCCTCTTTGTCAATTTAGTTCTTTTCTGCTAGGCTTTTATGATGGGAATTGATCAAACTTTTCCACCTTTGGATAAAATTTTAATTTGAATTGAAATGGGGTTATTATTTAGGGGCTTATTTATATTGTCATTGAGATATAATAATATGTATTAATTTGAATTGAAATGGAGAATTTTTTAGAGGCTTATTTATCTTATCCTTGAGGATGCAATATTAATTAGATTTGATAAGATACAGATTCCCTCTCTCGCACCCTTTAACACAATTGTTTTTCCCTATCCTTTGAAAAATGATTGGGCATTGTTTCTCTTTGAAATTTTTCTAGGTTGTAGGCATTGAAATGAATGCTTCTGCTGTGTCTAATGCCTAACACAATTGTTTTTCCCTATCCTTTTCAGCTGTTGTGGATTAATCTACAATTGCTTTTTCTGGCCTAACTTCTTACCTTCTGGTTTCCAAGTTCTGAAATAAATTGGCAAACAGGTAAAATGGTGGTGGAAACTACAAGATAAAGCGGTTGTGGTTGTCTCCATTTATTTTATGCATCCTGGTTATATAATTTATTAAACATAAATGTAAGGCACGTTATATACACTAAATCAATTATAAATTGCCATGTAATCGAAGCAAAAACACGTAATCATGGGGATTTAAGAACTTATTAAGTCAATATTGGACTAACTTAACTAAAATTAATTTATTGAATTTGATTATTATGTGATGGTGTTGCAGATGATGTATGAAAGCATGAAAATAAGATTGAGCATGTAGTGGAAAAAGGACAAGTCGATGATGAGTACATTACTAGCGATGAAGAACAAGAAGCTTTGAAACAATGGACTCCTAAATTCACTCGCCAAAGTCATCCCACGGTCATTCAGGTTCATTATTTGTCAATTTATAAATATTTATTTCTTATTTAAAAATTAAATTTAGTTTAAGAAATTAAATTATACTTAAATATAAATATATTTTTCCCCTAAATCTAAATTAGTTATTAGATTTTTTATACAAGAAAAAGAAAAGGAAGTATCTTTTTATGTTAATCACATTTTGTATATGCTAACATCAAAATTTAATCAGGTCTTATTAGAGAATATCAAGAGCAAGGACCTCTCCTCACCACTTCAAGCAAAATAACTATGTTTGTCCCTTTATTTCCTTGAATTAATGAACAGGTATAGCCTAACAGAAAGTAAAGAAATTGTGGAAGTGATAAATTTACCAAATCATCTAATATGCTCGCAAAATTATTTCTTGAAGGTATCCATCTATTCGTGTTGCTTATGTTGAGGAGAAAGAAGAGATTGTGCCTGGTAAACATCAAGATCCGGTTTATTCCTCTATATTGGTTAAAGCAGTCAATGGTCTTGATAAGGTAGCATTAACTAAGCTCTGTTGTGACATTCTGAGTGATTTAAAGAATTTTGCTTATGAAATTAATTGGAGGAAGATGTGTTTTCCTTCTTAAGTCTAATTCTTTGCCAAAATTTGCTTTTGAGACAAATAAATAAAAGAAAATCTTGAAGCGAGCAATTCTTGGAATTAATAATTGTTGGATTTCCTAGTTAGGATAGGAATCCTTTATATTTCCTACGTAGATTTTTTTTAATATTTCCTAATTAGAATAGGAATATTCTTTTATTTTTCCTAGTTAGTTTTTTTAGGATATTATTTGTTTCTCTCTATAAATAGCTTGTAAATTCTTTGAATATAAAAAAAATATGAGGATTAATAAAATTTTTATTCTAAAAAATCTTCAATTATTGCAGTGTACTGAAAATCTCAATAGCAGATGGTGAGATGGGGGAGTTAAAATCTCCTACTTAGATCTTTCTTGTAAAAAATAAATAAACAATTGAGTTAGTTTTGACGAAAGAATAAAATTTGGATATGGTGAATATAAAGGGCAGAATGTATATTCTAGCTCAATTTTGGCAAAAATAATTAAGGATATTCAAGGAGCCAGAACCTACCTTTATGGCCGAGTACCTATTCACTAGTTGGCTGGTGGTTTTTTCACTTTTTTATTTTTGGGCTTTGGATCAGTAGGCATTAGGTCCTTTCCTTCATTTATTGAGTTTCCAAATTGAAATTAAAAGACTTATTTGATGCTGTAATAAGATACAACAGCTTTGAATATTTGAAAAAAGTTTAAGAAGGCTGATGGATCATTTCATATTCAACTCCTAGCACAAATCATGAATAAGCACGTCTCAGGAGAAAATATGCAGAAATTAGGTTTGGGAACTTGCAAAAAGTGAAGATTCGTTTGCTCAGTTTCATACTATCCAATATTTAGAACATGGAATTTCTGTTTTTTTTTTAAATATTTGAATGTGTAAAGCTATAAATGAGTCGGTTAAAGGGAAAAATGATAATATGGATTTTTTACCATTATGTCATGAACATAACAACTTTTGGTTGAATATTTTGTTGTCTTTTATAGGAGATTTATCGGATAAATCTCCCTGGCCATCCAAATATTGGAGAAGGGAAGCCAGAAAACCAAAATCATGCCATAATATTCACACGTGGTGAAGCTCTTCAGACAATTGATATGAACCAAGTAAGGTCATCATATAACACCAAACTTAAATATCCTTGAACCATCTTATCCTTTTATTTTTGGGAATTACAGGACAATTATTTTGAAGAAGCTTTCAAAATGAGAAACCTCCTACAAGAGTTTTTTCAGCAGCAAGGACGATAACCTCTAACTATACTTGGTTTGAGGGAGCACATATTCACGGGAAGGTTTAGTTTTCTTATTTTATTGTTATGTTTACTTCATCTGGCATACATACAACTTAAAACTATTGAAAGCCATGTTATGTCATTGCAGACCACAATCATTAGTTACAGAACGGTATCAAGGACTATCATTAACAATTGATGTAAGGGTGCCAGCTATCTCGTCTTTCATATAGTTTTCTGAAAACCAGATATTTTGACTCGATGCTTCTTTTCCATGGTTGAAATTTAAGGAGCAGGAAAGCTATGCACCCTTTTGTAGCTAATCAATGCAACAGAGGCCTAAAATCTTCACATTAAATTTAATAGTATATTAAACAAGTTGGTTCCTGTCAAGCACCACCGTGTAAAGAATGGGTTCAGAGATTTTTATCCTATTCACACGTGGTCTAGTTTTGCATATTGGTAAGCTCCCTGTTGTTGGAGATGCATCTCTCTGGAGCTGGCATCAGTCCTGTTATCAATCAACAATGCTTGACCACAACTGAATTATAAGATTTTCTTCTTATATTAATGAATAATATATTCTTGAGATAATCTTTGTACTTTGATCATACATCGTGATACTCATCTCCAAAAATTAACTCTGCACAAGCCATTATAAGAAGACATCATTTTTATAATCAGTCAATGTGGAATACTCAACACTTCAGTCAGTTCTTCATGTTTGAATCTTACATTATCTGCATTATTGCAGTGTTTCTTCTCTAGCGTGGTTCATGTCATATCAAGAAACAAGCTTTGTCACCATTGGTCAAAGGCTTCTTTCTGATCCTCTCAGGTAAAGGTGTTCCTTTTTGCAAACTCTTTCTTTATATCTAAGGCAATTACCATGTTGCATTCTCTTCTTGTCTCCTATTGAGGATATTTTTTGTTAGAAAAATCAATGCTATATTTTGGGCTTATAAAAGAAGTACATGGTCATGCAATCTTGTTTTAATTGTGGAGAGTTTTGAATATGCCAAATCAATCTTTCTTTCTTTATCAGTTTCTTCAGGCATATGAATGTTATGCACAACTGATTTGGGCCCATGTGATGTAATGCACAATGAAAATGATTTGGCCTTTGTTTTATTCACTAGACATTTAGTTTCTTGGACTTCCATTTTCCACAGGATAAGGTTCCACTACGGGCATCCTGATGTATTTGACAGGTTATTTTCGGATGCTATCTTGTTACTTCACAACCATAGGGTTCTACTTCAGTAACATGGTAATTTTGTTTACACCTTCAATTAATCTCACTTTTATTTTTTGATCATTAAATCAATTTAAATATTCCTTGGTCCTGTTTAGTTGATCCAATTTCCTTCATTCAACTTGGTCTAACTCATAGTTAAATGAAGTCAGAGTTGTCTTTAACGATCATGTCAGTTAATGAGATGGAAATGAATGTATTACTTTTGTTGGCTAAAGTTACAGAGGCCAGAATTTGTCTAATACGTGCATTCATTAACAAACATGCCAGCATATGTATTAAGGGAGAAAATGTATGAAGTTGCATTTTGGTATTTTGAATTTATGCATGATCCCCTTCAATTATTAAGAAACATGTTCAATTTTATTTTATGAATTATTAATCAAGCATTATTCTATTACCAGAAGGTTATGGATAAGTTGCCATTCCAGGTAATTTTGCTTAATTCATGAATCACGACTTCTATTCTGAATTCTGATACAACTTAAATCTAATCTCCATAATGCAAGTTAAATGACTTGATTATAAAATATTGAGTCACTATAAATGATCTAAGAGATAGATTTAAACAGAAATGTCAGACTTAAAATGATTTTAACTTGAACAGGAATATAATTCTGACTAATTTGTATGCAGTGATCCTTTCTATAATAATTTCACAGCTTAAAGCTTGTGTCAGCATTATTTGTTCGTTTACTGTGTTTACCATGCATTGAAATTCACTTATGACTCAGTGGCTGGATTTTTTTAATACTTTGTTACATTATTCTTTTTACAGTTCAATTCGAGTTTTCATGATAGTTATTAAGTATATTCCCCAGGTCAGAATTGTTTCCTATTTGATTCTAAAAGCTTCATTTGGTTCGAGAATATATGGTAGTTAAGTCATGGTAAATTCTAATTAACCCATTTGCTGGGTTTGGTATGTTTTTAGTTGTTTTATTTAGTTGTTTTGGTTTTATTTAGATTAAATTAGAGTTAATTTGTTAATATTTATGTTTTTAAGGTTAATTCTGTGTTTTGTGTGATTTTCAGGGTAAAATTGATATAAAAGGGCTTAAAGTGTAAAAAGTGCAAAGTTTTGGGCCATAAGTGCAAATATGAAGAATTTAGGCGAGAAAAAGAGTTTCCAGTCCAGAGCCTTGAGACGTGACCACGTGAAAACATTGAAGTATAAGACACGTGGCCATGTGAAGAAGTTTTTGTGAGGAACTGTGGCCATGTGATGAGAATTGAAGAAACAAAGTGAAGACCACGTGATCATGTGGATTCCAGTGAAGGACCACACATGGCCATGTGTGGAGGAAGAACAAATGGAGCCGTGGTCACGTGTAGAGAAGGCATATTGAGGGGCGTGGCCACGTGATCTAGTTTTCCCACATCGCAAAGGATTTTTGAGCTTCCTGTTTTAGCAGAATTTGATTCCTATTCTGTGACTGGAGTTTAACAAGGAGTACTACAATTTTGCCTATAAATAGTAGTCCAAAACACAGAAGAAGAAAAAATCAATTCTTAGAATTAAGCTTTGTTTTCTTAGTTATTTTTACGTTCTTTGTTTACTGTTTTCTCCAAAACGTTGTTTTAATTTTGAGAATGGTTTGTGAGTAGTTTTTCTTTAACTTTTGCTAAAGGATAATTGAATTCTTAAACTTGTATTATTATGACTTAAGTTTTTCTTCAATTTAAATACAAGTTGATTATTTCCTGGTTCTTAAACATAGTCTTGTCTTTTCTCAATTTTAAGTTGATTATTAACTTGATTAAGCATTGGTTAATTAATTGGTTTAAGTTGAATAATGACTTGCATGCTCTTAGGTTAATTTAGTTGGATTAATGCATGATTATAATCTGAATAAGCTATAATTGTGTGTTGATTTGAGTAATTTAAGATTAAGAAAAGGGTAACCAAGAATAGGTGAAAGTTAAATCTCTTGAGAAAGGCTTTAATAGACATCTAGGCTCCTAACCCACTGCTTGTATGAGATGGAGGTGGTGAAGTCACAAGCAACAATCTCAGGAATAATAGTCCCCATAGGAAGTTGAGCCCAAACCCTTTGATAAGAGTCTGACAGAAAAGAAGTGAAATGTTGGGAATTATCGGTTACATGCATCTCATACATAAGAAAATTTTAAAATTTTTAACCAATAAATCTAATATTGCCATGAATTTACAATATACATATTAATGATAATAAGAAAAATCACCTTTGATTTTTGTTGAACAGTTGATTTTACTTCTCATCGGGTTGTCGCAAACCACAGTGTCCAAAATCGAACACCTCCAATGAGTAATCTACACTAGAGAAGGATTGAAATAACAAAAAATTAGGAGGAACAAGGGCTAGCCGAAATCCCTAGATGATAGCTAGGTAAGGTGGCGGCTAGGGTTGAGAAAAAGAGAGAGAGTGTTTTCTTAATTGTTTACACTCACTTAACTCTAATTCCACAGCTCTTGGATTTTTATAGTCAGGTTAAAAAATCCAACTTCATAATGGGATTGGGCTCTTTAAAATTGTTGGAGAATTATTAATTGGGCTTTTTGAATTATTTATAATTATTTGGACTCAATTAAATCCAATTTAAGCCCTTTCATAAAAGACTATGCACAAAATCCACAAACTCGGCCCTTTGTACATATACTTGGATTTAATTACCCAAATGAATTCCAAATCCAACCAAATTAAATATGTAGGATCCACAAAAATTATGTAACATAGTTAATTTATTTTGGTCCAAGAAGTAGGCCTCTAAGGCCTTCTGTTTTGGAGTTGGCATGTGGCATTTCTTCTAGAGGGCTTCTGTGCCAACTTCACTTCTTTGGGCCTTTATAATTCCTCCAATGGACCTATTAATTATTATATCAGCCCTTTAACACTTATAGTTCAATAATAATCAATTATGAAATACATTATTTTAATTAGGTCCAATTTTACAGAACATTTTAAAAAAGTTCTGCGAATAATTTTACTTGATCATAATTAATTAAACTCTTTAATTAATTAGTATCTTATTCACTTCTCTATCCTCATAATAATATCAAATATTATTATCCTTGTCATTTTACCATTTTATCCTTTTTCTCTATATGTGTGTGACCTATTGGGTTCCTGTCTATATTTGCAATATAATATGTAATTGTGAGTTCTATTCAAAACTCACATGATTTAAACTTCTTTAAATCATTTTATCAATCCCTATTGATATTCTTGATACACTATTATACAAATCATGATTGGCCTCTAGCTAGGCATCATAACTATCCAAATGTTAGGAAATTCAAGTGGTTTGACCATACCCTTCCATAGAAACAGTTACCGTGCAATTACTCCTTTCACCACTCTTATCTCAATTAGATTTTGAGTATGGATTTCTGTCAACCCATATAAATCTAATTATTTATGTTTTATTAATTTAACTATTGTTCCCAAAATGCCCTCCATGGATCTCTATCCATCTTAGCATATTACTTTGGCCAGAGATTTTTTGAACAAGGCAATTATAAAATCATGTAAGATAACTTCCCTTATTAAATCTGGGATGGTGAATCCTTTGTCAATCACTCAACTCTCTTCAAGTTGGTCATGATATACCCAATCTCCTAACTATGTTCACTCCCAGTTGGAAGTAATCAGTTATGGAGTCAAAATATGCCACTTGCTACTTAAGATAACTTTGGTGATCTCAAGTCCAAGGATACTTGCACAGCCGCTATGAAGAGATTCCTTACTGACATAGATTTAATATCTATGTGAGGATTCTCTTTGTAGGTCTCCAATGAACTTGTTCTTCTAACAAGCATCCACATGTTAGCTTTGATCATCTTCCATAATCACAGTTATGAGAACCACTGCTTGAACCATTCAAGAAGCATAACATGTGCTAGTCTGTCCGAATTAACAATGTCCTATCTTGTTAATTCTATGACTAGGGATATTTAGATATTAACATATTTGCATGCAATAGATATCTCATATCATGAACACTTTCATGATTGCCTTTGAACTGTGTTTATAATATCTAGGACTTCATTTATTAATTTAAGATTTACAAACTCATGTATTTAAACATATCATTAATAAATGAATGATGCCTCTTATTAAGAATAGGAATTCATACATATGAAATACATCCTTATTACATGGGCTCTAGGGCATACTCTCTAACAATCTCCCACTTGAACTAGAGCCAATCACTCATATGTCTTAGACCAATGTTATTTATATGGTGATCATGCTTAATCTGGGAAAGTGCTTTAGTGAGGGGATTCGCCACATTATCATCTGTGGGAACCCTTTCTATTTTCACATCATTTCTAGCTACTATTTCCCTTATAAGATGGTAGCATCTGAGAACATGCTTGGATCGTTGATGAGACCGTGGTTCCTTTGCTTGCGCAATGGCTCCATTGTTGTCATAATATAAAGGAATTGAATCAACAATGCTAGGCACCACTCCTAGTTCAGATATAAACTTTTTGATCCAGACTGCTTCTTTGGCTGCTTCCAAAGCAGCAATGTACTTAGCATTTATCGTGGACTCAGCAGTTGTTTCTTGTTTGGAACTCTTCCAACTAACTGCTCCTCTTCCTATTATGAACACATAACCAGACTATGATTTACAATCATCTTTGTCAGATTAGAAGCTGGCATCTATATACCCATTTACTTCCAAACTGCCCTCTCCATATACCAAGAATATATCCTTGGTCCTTCTCAAGTACTTAAGGATATTCTTGACAGCTGCCCCTCTCCAAAATTGGATTGGAATCTGCTTGTGACACTTAAAGAAAATGCTACATCTGGACATGTATATAACATAGCATACATGATAGAACCAATTACAGATGCATATGGCATTCTATTCATGCTCTCTCCATCCTCTAGTGTTTGCAGACACATAGACTTAGGAAGGTGTTTCCCATGTACCATAGGTATAAACCCTTTCTTAGAGAGATCCATATTGAACCTCTTTAATACTTTATCTATATATGTACTTTGAGAAAGACCTAGAAACCTATTGGATCTATCTCTATAGATCCTTATTCCCAGAATATAGGATGCTTCTCCAAGGTCTTTTCATTGAGAATTGTTTGGATAACCATATTTTAATAGATTAGAGAAGAGAAATGTCGTTTCCCATGATCAATATGTTATTTACATATAAGACTAGGAAGACAATTGCACTCTTACTGACCCTTTTATACACACAAGGTTCATCTTCATTTTATGAGAAACCAAACTCTTTGATTGTCTTATTGAATCGTATGTTCCAGCTCCTAGAGGCTTGCTTCAATCCATAAATGGATCTTTGAAGGTTGCATACCTTTTCGCCATTTCCAGATGTGAACCCTTCTGGTTGTGTCATATACACATCCTCAGTTAGATTTCCATTTAGGAAAGCTATCTTCATATCCATTTGCCAAATCTCATAATCATAATGAGCTGCAATGGCTAAAAGTATTCTTATCGACTTAAGCATTGCTATAGGAGAAAAAGTTTTGTCATAGTCAATACCTTCTTTTTAATGATAGCCCTTTGCTACTAAGTGAGCTTTATAGGTAACTATATTACCTTCTATGTTGGTCTTCTTTTTGAAGACCCATTTGCACCCTATGGGTTTTATCCCTTCAGGTGGTTGAGTTAAAGTCCATACTTTATTCTCATACATGGAGTCCATTTCAGACTACATAGCCTTAAGCCATAAATCACATTCTGAACTGTTCAAAACTTCTTGATAGCTTGTAGGCTCATTGTCCTCTACTACAGTTATGCCTTTATCCGAATCAATGTGAAATCCATATCTCATAGGAATAAAATGCATCCTAGTAGATATTCTAGGATTTTGTGTATAATTAGGTTCAAATGTAATCTCATCATTATGAAATTTAGTCTTGGGTTCAGTCGGTTGATCCACTTCTATTTGTGGATTTTGAACTTCACCAAGTTCAATTTTACTCCCACTGTCCTCTCGTAGGAGAAATTCTCTTTCTAAGAAGACAACATGCCTTGAAACAAATACCTTTTGTTCTAAGGGATGATAGAAATAATATCCAAACGTTTCTTTTGGATATCCCACAAATAAACATTTGTCAGACTTAACATCTAATTTGTCTGACATTATCCTTTTCACATAAGCAGGACAACCCCATACTTTCATATGAGAAAGCGTGGGTTTCTTGTTATTCTACATCTTATATGGTATAACATCAACCGATTTACTAGGAACTCTATTTAACACATAAACAGTAGTTTCTAATGCATATCCCCAAAAAAACTTAGGCAAGTCTGCTCAGTTCATCATTGATCAAACCATATCTAATAGTGTTTGATTTCTCCTTTCAGATACACCATTGTGTTGTGGTGTATATGGTGGAGTCCATTGAGATAAAATCCCATTATCTCTAAGATAATCTTGAAATTCTTGGCTTAAGTATTCTCCACCTTGATCTGATCTAAGTGTTTTAATACTCTTGCCAAGTTGTTTCTCTACTTCATTTTTGAATTCTTTAAACTTTTTAAATGCTTCTGATTTATATTTCATTAGATAGATGTATCCAAACCTGGAATAATAATCTATGAAAGTAATGAAGTATAAGTAACCTCCTCTTGTATGTGTAGTCATTGGACCACATACATCTGAATGTATTAAGTCCAAAACCATTTTAGCTCGTTCTCCTTTACCAATAAAGGGAGCTTTTGTCATTTTTCCTAATAAACAAGATTCACATGTATCAAATGATCCCAAATCACCTGACTTGTGTAATTTGGTCATGCGTTTCTCATTTATATGGCCTAAACAACAATGCCATGAGCATGAGGTATTTAGATTATCATGTTTCATTCTCTTGGTATCCACATTATGCACTTCTTTAATTAAATCAAGAACAAATATACCATTCTCAATGATAGCTTTTGCATAAAACATATTGTTCTTAAAAATGTAACAACACTTGTCCTTTAAAGAAATGTCATAATCGTTTAATAAACAACTCAAAGAAATAATACTCTTGGATAAAGCTGAAACATAATAACAATTATTTAATTCCAGTACTAATCCACTTGGAAGAGGCAAATGGCAAGTCCCCACAATCGTTGAAGAGATGTTCTGTCCAGTAGCTGACTGCAAATATATCTCTTCCTTTTCAACTCTTCTAAAGCTTCTAAGCCCCTGTAGATCATTAGACAAGTGAGATCCACATCCGGTATCTAATACCCAAGATTGTTTCGAAATAATAAAATAAGTATTAATTTCAATCATATGAATACCTGAAGTAAAAGCATCAGCTTGCTTCTTCTCCTTGAGAGAATCTAGATAGGCCTTGCAGTTACGCTTCTAGTGACCATCCTTTCCACAATGGAAGCAAGTTCCTTTGGGATTCTCTTTCTTGGAAACCTTCTTATTGGAGATCCCACCATTCTTTGGCTACACCTTGGTTATCTTCTTCTTTTGCTTCTTGCCTTTAGCAGAAGTGACAACCATGACACATTTTGGATCCTTCTAAAAGGATTCATCAGCTGTCTTGAGCATGTTGATTAATTTAGGAATGGTTACTTGGATCTTGTTCATGTTGAAGTTAAGCATGAAAGGTGCATAACTTGGAGCCAACGAGTACAAGATTAAATCTATGTATAGATCACTATCCATTACATAGCCAAGTCTACTCAAATGCTTAATATACCCATACATCTTCAATGCATGAGTAGCGGCCGAAGTGCCTTTCGCCATTTTACAGCTAAATAGAGCTCGAGCAATCTCATATTTTTCAGTTCTAGCCTAAGAAGAATAAAGCTCCTCAAGATGCAAAATGATGGTTCCTGCATCTATCATCTTATGTTGCTTCTGAAGCTCCGAGGACATAGTACCCAGCATCAAACATGCTGCCGCTTCACTATCCTCTATGTATTTTCGATAAGTACCTTTGATCTAATCAATGGTATCATCTGATGGAAGTGGTGGTGGATCTTTATCCAAGACATAATGGATCTTTTTAGCTCTAAGAACAATTCTCACTTGTCTGATCCAGTCAGAATAGTTGCTGCCAACCAGCTTGTTATCCAAGATTGATCGTATATTAATGTTTGATGTGCTCATGATGATGACCTATATGTGAAAAAGAAAATATATGAGAGTATGTTCATATATATGTATGCATTAATAAGGTCTATAATTAATCCATTTACTCCCACCATTTTATTGCGAATTAATAGCCCTCACTATTTAATCCGAGAAAATCTGATGGTTTTCCTAGTGGGCCAATATCTAATCCTTGATATGTAATTTGAACTTGACTGTGGTCAACAAGCCAAACTCCATACCCTTGAAAGGTAGGTATCTCTATACCAATTGTGTCTCTACACAACTATTGGATCATTAGGTTATCAACTCTTGATGCATGCATATCATATATGCATTCCCTAATCTTGCCTCTAGAACCATTAGCCTTGACCGTGGTCAATAAGCTAATGTGCTAGCTAAGATGACCAATTTAATTAGATTTGAACATATTCGATATAATGTGAGCTTTACTGTGGTCAGCAACCCACACTATAAAGAACTCTGGGTCTCCTCAAATTAATGGAAGGCTTATAAACCTTAGTATTTGTTTGAGGGTTTTAGTTAATTAAGTCTCATCATACATGGTTGGCATACATTGGTATGCATCCTATATATATCATATAAATATAAGCATACAAATATGGTGTAGTTATGGACTTTACTATATTGATTTCCCTGAGCAAAAAGGGAAATCAAAAGGTTACACCTAGGTAGTATGCATGATTCAAACAAGTAAAAAATAATTACATTATCTTCAAGCTTGTTGGATCTCCATCCGACCCATCTTGCTCCTTGATAGTGGTCTCAATCTCTATCTTTAATTCTAATATAAGTAATCTAATTACATATTACAATTTGAAAAAGAAATACAAACCAAAAACAAGTGGTCGGGACATGGAAGTCCTCATTGGGCCAAAATATGGATAATGCTCAATCACATTGGGCCTTGTCCATAACTATCCATAATGCCAATCATACACCCTTATATGCATTTCCAATGCATAAAGTAAAACACATAATGGATTACTAACTTTGTTTCAACTCTTGAAATAAAATTTTGAGTTATTTTAATAATGTGATCAAATTAGGAAACTTTTTCCATTTTGGAAACTTTCATTTTAGGAAACCTTTTTGCATGTATGTGTTCTTGCCTTAATTATCAATCCAATTGATTATTAATTAATTATAAATTAATTATTTAATTAATTAATAATATTAAATAATTAAAAAAATTAATTTTGGGCTTAAAAAAAGGGTAGGCCGAAACCCACACAACAAAACCCTAAAGTGTGTTCACACACAAACTAGTTTTGTATCTATTGGATCATTTGGGCCTTTTGGAATGAGCCAAGCCCACTCCAGCCCTTAAAAACCATTAATAAACTTAATAATAGTTTATAATATTTAATTTAAATCAGCTCCTTGGGCCCACCAAGTCATTCACTAATTTAAACTAAGTCCGTAAACATAATTAAGCCCATTAAGTGGTTTTAATGAATTAAAATTAATCCAATTAATTTAAGGCCCATTTTAATTAATCCAATTAATTAAAAATACTTTAATATATCAGATATATCATATTTATAAGATTAAAAATCATTCTAAATAAGAACACACCAAGAACACCAATTTATCGAACTTTTCGACTAAACTAATTTTCATGAAAAACTTGTTCGATTTTAATTTTGTATGATCCTATGGTTTAATATCACATATTAAACAGATAAATTATAATCAAAATGATCTTAGAGTGGATCTATAAAAATTTAATTTAGAACATCCTCTAAAATTAAAAGCCATTCACGCCAAAACTATGATCCCTTTCTCAAAAGAATCGTTTTTGTTTTCGTTTTATTTATTTGATCACACATTTATCTGAAATCAATATTTCTTATTCATGAACAATCAAATATGATATTTTAAAGTTCATGAAATAAATAACTCAAAAATAAAACTTATTTCGAAGACAAATATAGAATTGTATATTCATGGAAAAATCGAGGCTCTGATACCATATTGGGAATTATCGGTTACATACATCTCATACATAAGCAGAATTTAAAATTTTTAACCAATAAATCTGATCTTTCCATGAATTTACAATATACATATTAATGAGAATAAGAAAAATCACCTTTGATTTTTGTTGAACAGTTGATTTTACTTCTCACAGGGTTGTCGCAAACCACAGTGTCCAAAATCGAACACCTCCAATGAGTAATCCACACTAGAGAAGGATTGAAAGAACCAAAAATTGGGAGGAACAAGAGCTGGCCAAAATCCCTAGATGCTAGCTAGGGAAGGTGGCGGCTAGGGTTGAGAAAACGAGATAGAATGTTTTCTTAATTGTTTACACTCACTTAACCCTAATTCCACATCTCTTGGATTTTTATAGTTAGATTAAAAAAAATCAACTTCATAATGGGATTGGGCTCTTTAAAATTGCTGGAGAATTATTAATTGGGTTTTTGGAATTATTTATAATTATTTGGGCTCAATTAAATCCAATTTATGCCCTTTCACAAAAGACTATGCACAAAACCCACAAACTAGGCCATTTGTACATATACTTGGATTTAATTACCCAAATGAATTCCAAATCCAACCAACTTAAATATGTAGGCGCCACAACACTTATATAACATATTTAATTTATTTTGGTCCAAGAAGTAGGCCTCTAAGGCCTTCTGTTTTGGAGTTGGCATGTGGCCCTTCTTCTAGAGGGCTTCTGTGCCAACTTCACTTCTTTGGGCCTTTATAATTCCTTCAATGGACTTATTAATTATTATATAATCCCCATAACACTTATAGTTCAATAATAATCAATAATGAAATACATTATTTCAATTAGGTCCAATTTTACAGAATATTTCAAAAAAGTTATGTGAACAATTTTACTTGATCATAATTAATTAAGCTCTTTAATTAATTATTATCTTATTCACTTCTCTATACCTATAATAATATCAAATATTATTATCATTGTCATTTTACCATTTTATCCTTTTTCTCTATATGTGTATGACCTATTGGGTTCCTATCCATATTGGCAGTATAATATGTAATTGTAAGTTCTATTCAAAACTCACATGATTTAAACTTCTTTAAATCATTTTATCAATCCCTATTGATATTCTTGATACACTATTATACAAATCATGATTGGCCTCTAGCTAGGCATCATGACTACCCAAATGTCAGGAAAGTCAAGTGGTTTGACTATACCCTTCCATAGAAATAGTTACTGTGCAATTACTCCTTCCACCACTCTTATCTCAATTAGATTCTGATTATGGATTTCTATCAACTCATATAAATCTAATTATGTATGTTCTATTAATTTAACCATTGTTCCCTAAATGCCCTCCATGGATCTCTATCCATCTTGGCATATTACTCTGATCAGAGATTCTCTAAATAAGGTAATTATAGAATCATGCGAGATAACTTCCCTTATTAAATTTGGGATGGTGAATCCTTTGTCAATCGCTTAACTATCTTCACGTAGGTTATGATATACCCAATCTCCAAACTATGTTCACTCCCAGTTGGAAGTAATCAGTTATGGAGTCAAAATATACCACTTGCTACTTAACAAAACTTTGGTGATCTCAAGTCCAAGGATACTTGCACAACCGCTATATATGAAGAGATTCCTTACCGACATAGATTTAATATCCATGTGAGGATTCTCTTTGTAGGTCTCCAATGAACTTATTCTTCTAACAAACATCCATATGTTAGCTTTGATTATCTTTTATAATCATAGTTATAAGAACCACTGCTTGAACCATTTAAGAAGTATAACATGTGCTAGTCTGTCCGAATTAACAATGTCCTATCTTGTTAATTTTATGACTAGGGATATTTAGATATTAACACATTTTCTTGCAATAGACATCTGATATCATGAACACTTTCATGATTGCCTTTGAACCATGTTTATAATATCTAGGACTTCATTTATTAATTTAAGATTTACAAACTCATGTATTTAAACAAAGAATTAATAAATGAATGATGCCTCTTATTAAGAATAGGAATTCATACATATGAAATACATCCCTATTACATGAGCCCAAACCCTTCGATAAGAGTCTGACAGAAAAGGAGTGGAAAGTATACCACCTCAAAAACCCAATGGACACTTGATGATGTCCTAATGGTCCTCGAACTGGTATGCACAATGGACAGTAATGTAGAAGGTAGCCTGACATAATCCACATAAGGGGATACATCCAAAAGGTCCAATCCAAACTACAAAAGAAATAGGTAGCGAAGTACACTTGAACATAATGTTACCATCTGTTAATTGACCCAACCAATCAATTTCCTCCTGGATCTAATAGAATTCATGTTTTCTATATCCAAAGATAAAATATCTCATGGTATAAGTACCTGTGGCCCTAACTTGAGGAGGAGGCTCTGATAGTAGTTTTAGCTTCTCATATAGCAATATGTATAAAAAAGGGCATTGGGGCGAGTTGGATTCATCTCAAGCAAAATTAAGGGAAGGAATATATGAAAATCCAAAAGGATGTATTTTCCAACAAGAAAAGCTAGTGTGAAAACCCACATGGGGTATACTACCTTCAAAGCAATGACATATTTGGAGCAATAATGGGCTACCAGTGAGACAAGCGAGAAGATCAATCCGAACGGCATCTAGGACAAAGACAGTCTCTGCCAAAATTAGGGGAAATGGGTTGTGCCTCATACACATTCCATCCTCTACACTAAACAATCCATAGTCTCCAATCAAATCATTTGAACACATCAACAAGCATTGGGCAAACCAGCAAAGTAAGATTACATCAAACCGGAAAGTAGGCACATCATCAAAGTCAGCTAGGATGTCAATTAATGGCTCCAATGAAAAAGTCCTTCCTCGAGGTAGTAAGCCTCTGGCTTCAGAAGGAAGGATACCCAGGGCATGAGTCACCTCTCTAGGGTAGTTAGGAATGATGGACAATAGATATGGTTGAGTACCAGGTGCAAACCTCACACTAATAATCTCAACAAATTCCTCAAGCAAAAGGCATAATTCTTGATATGTAAACTTAAAAACATAAAGCCTGAGGCCCCAATATCGTATGATAGCTAAAATCAGGTTCTTGCCAAATGATACTCTCCTCAAAATCTCATATTAGAGTACGAAATCAAAAGTAGACCCTCCCAAGTTCTCATGTCATCTACTAACTGATGTAACTTCACAATAGCAGGGGTCAACATGACAAAAATACCCAAGTAGTCTAAATGAAAAAATAATAATGGAAAAAATAAATAATTGAAGAAAAATGACAGGAAAGAAAAGAGAAAAAATGGAAGGAAAAATACCTGAAAAGGAAGAAAGCTTCTTGGAAAATGGGAGCTAAAAAGGCACAAAGACTAAGAAAAAAATTTGCACTATTTATAGAAAAGGTATGATAGATGGTCATCCCTCAACGACCGAGCCTCAGCTAGCTTGCCTATCACCCTTGGACTACCCAAGTGAATCCCTTCTGTGTGTCCCATGCATTTTACATATATATTTTTCCATCCCTCTTTGTTTTCATTTTGTAGGAAGCTTAAAAGACCTAGGGACAATGTGAAAGCTTCAAAAGATTCCAGACACTAAAAGGTTCAAAGATTCAGAAAACACCCAAAATTTCAGGGAGTATCTGGTTTTTCAGGGAGTATGTATAATAAGTAAATAAGTAATAAAAAAAGGAGAGAAAAAAAGAAAAATAATAATTTATGTATGTATATATGTGTAAATATGATAATATGCATAAAAATGAGGTGTATAATGACAAATAGTGTGGAAGAAAAAATTAAAATAAAAAAAAGAACAAATTAATAAAGGAAACAAGGTGTGATAGATAGGATGTATCGACAGCTGTTTGTCGCTAGCGACGAATGACCTGCCTATCTATCATTCAAAATTTCAAAAAATAAAGCTCTTTCTTCTTCTCTTCTTCCTCCTTACTTTTATAACAACCATTAACGTTCCCTCAAGCCTCCTCTTGGTTTTTCTCTCTTCTCTCTCTCATTTTTTGACCATTTTCTGAGCCGTTCGCATCTAATTCTCTTAAGGATGATGTGCATCGTGGGGTACAAGTTATATTTCTTTCCGTTGCATTTTGGCATACCTATTTTCTTCCTCTGTTCTCTCTCCGTATTTTAAGTGTATATTTACTTATTTGTTTTGTATTATGTTGATTATTGCAAATTTCATTGATGTTTTTATTTGAATCTAATAAGGTGAGTTTAAAGGTGTTAAATATGCTTTGTATGGTTTCTTGTTTATACCTATAAAATGCCTTGTGATTTTACTACTTGTGTGATTTTGATTTAACTTGGACCTATGATCTGTTATTTTATGACAATGTAATTTCTGTAATCAATAAGGCAAACCATCTAAAATAGGTATGTACATGGTGTTTAGTCTTAGTTTATTTTATTTTAATATGCCCAATATAGATAATTGTAAAATAGCTTTATATTTGTACATTAATCTCATAAATCATTGTGATTAAATCAACAAACGCATAAATTTAGTTAAAATAAATTTAGAATAATGTGTTGAAATTAAAAACAAAATGATAGATCTTTTGCCCCGTTACTTTAGATATCGGAAGAAAATAACTTAAATTGAATTGCTTGGCAGCCAATGACGTCATGTCGGATTGTTATATTGCTTTTCTTATATAGGGGGCAGGCACATTTCTAGCTGGAATGCTATCAAATTTTTGTTAGAATTCTGTAGATGTTTAGAGCATATATTTTGCCTCGATTGTTGTTTATGTTTGCTAGATTGCCTAATAATGGGTCTAAGTTGTTATAAATTGCCTTGTAGCACTTAATGCGCATTCTTGTGTAGGATATCTAGCTCTAATTTAAGTCGACATGCTATGAAAATTTTGCCACATTCTTTTAGCAAATCAATTTTAGTTTACTTGTGACACAAGTCAACTATAGGAAACTAACACTTAATTTTTGCAAGATGCTACGTAGAGATGCTCATGCTACACCGGCTTTATCCACACCAGCATGGATGACTCCTCGATAGGTCAATAGGTATCAGGCCTTGTCTCTGGTCTAATTTAGATCTAATCACTTCATGTCAAAATAGTTTCTATAAACCATAAGGATGATCGAGGAGATTGAGGGATTATTAGTCATGGTAGGATGGATGACATTTTTCACTCTAGCCTTCCAGACGTACCATAATGGGACCAAAGAGTTTCTTGTTACTCTAAGTATAGGGGTTATTAGAGGTTGGACATTAAGAAGGGGGTAGTCTAGTTTAGAGTGGGAGACACCCACTATTGTATTACCTATCAATGTTTCATAAAAGCCATAGGACTTTTAATAGGGCCAGGCGTCCTGACCCGGAGAGGACAGTAGACCGTGCACGATTGGTAGCCATTACACTTTTAAAATTCGTGTATTAGCAAGACACTACTAAGTGTACTATGTTGGCTACCCAGGCTTACAAATATATCCAACAGGTGTTCTCTATTGATAACTCCAATTCGGTGCTTGTTTTAGTTTTTTTTAGTCTAGTTTCAGTGTCTTTTTAATGTCTTTTGCTTTGTTTTCGCTTTAGTTTATTAAACTATATCTAAAATCAGTTAATCCTAGTTTTTATGAGTTTGGAGAGCTTTTGATGGAATTTTATGCTGAATTGTAAATTTTGCAGGTACCTCATGATCAACAGATTTTACCTATTGACCATAACCAACCCTTTCTACCAAAATGCACCGTTTCAAAGAGTGTCACGGTCAATAGTGCCATTATTCTTAGAGGGGTGTTTATCGTGACCTAAGAAGCTCTTTAGTACAGAACCGAGAAAAGAAGGATCTCACGGTTAACAGATTTTTGGTGTTAAGCATGACATAGTCAAGTTTTCAGTTCATAATGTAAAAGAAAGCTATGTCATGGTGAACAGATTTTTGGAACTGACTGTGACCCCTATCCAGAAGCTAGTTAAGCATTACCTCACGGTCAGCAGATTTATGGTGTTGACAGTGACTCATAGTAGTTTTTCAAGGAGATTTTAATAGGTCACGATCAGCATAAAATTCTTGTTGACTGTGACCCTTTTTGGCTTATATAAAGCAGATTTTTCTACAGAGTTCGAGAGTTCTTCTTATTTAGATCTAGGTTTTTCCATTTTCGTTCTTTCATTCTATCCTTCATTTATATACACATATACATAGATTATACTTAAAAATATGTAGATTTACAGCACAATACTTAGATTAAACACAGTTCTTAGTTTAGATCTTAATTATTTCACATTTGAGAGCTTATTTACACTGAAGATTTGGAGAAGAAGGTTGAAAAAGCTTGGGTTTCAGCTGGGTTTTCTTTTTCTAGGAAAATTTTGGGTTTAATCTTTCCTCTTTCTCATATTATTTTTGTAATGCTAGTAAGTAGTTTATAGTTATTTTTGGGGATCTTTGAATCCCCTATCTAAATGTGAATCTTGAACATAATTTGAATATTATTATAGATGAATGGTTTATTTCATTGTTAATTCATTAATTCTTCCATTAGTTTTTATTACTTGAGCTGATTTCCAGTTTTTGATAAATGGGTTATCACTTATCATTGTTGGATTTCATGTTTGGGTAGTTAATTACTATGAATGTATTTCTCTCTTTTTCTTTAATCATAATTGCTGTGGATTTAGATTGCTCCGAAATGGGACTCTTAATATGTAGGATTTTATGATTTTAGGATTAGAGTGTGGAGTCAAATAAATGATTTTTGGGTTGTTTAGCTCCAGAATGGGAAACCAACTTGGACTTAGGATTTTAGACCCGTACTTAGGCTAATTATAAGGCCTGCTCTGAAATGGGATGCCTTAAAATTAGAGTAGCTTGCTCCAAAATGGGATGTTTGGGTTAAGTGGGTTATCCTAAATTCATTTATATGTATTTTCAGGTTAATTGAGTTCACATTTGATATAAAGTGGATGAGTGAGCCCATGCAACTCTATTATATCATTGAATTTTATACTTGTTTATCTTATAAAAAATTACTGCAAAGTTAATTTCATTATTATTCTTTCTGAATACAATTTAGTTGATAGGTTATACACATAAAAATTTGGGAATTCTTTATCATATAATTAATTTTCACTACCTGAATTCTTAATCTCTTAGGTACGATATTCATGGGTCCTAACTATACCCCACTTTATTACTTGACAATTTAGTGAACTTGCTGAATACGTGTCATGTTTTTGGCACCGTTACTGGGGATTGGTGTATTTGTGAGTCTTGATTATTATTTGTATGTGTTATTCTTTTTCTTAATTCATTCTTTTGATTCTTTTCAGGTGTCTCATAGTGTATGCATAGACCAAGACAATAACAACTTGTACCATACTACCCTGAATAAAGAGGACTCTATACCAAATGAGGAGAGCCAATAGAGAAAATGACATGAATCCAGATCATCCTATTGGTGAAGTTCCTCCTGATGATAAAGAAGTGCCAAGGGCATAAGATGAAATCTTTGGTAGACAAAGAGAGGAGATGCCTAGGAAAAGAACAATACGAGATTAGGCAATTCCTAGATGGAATAATGATCAGAGGACAATTGTGTTGCCTAGGGGAGTATAATTTGAGCTTAAACCAATAACTATTACTATGGTGCAAAGGAACCAGTTCTTAGGGTCAAACTTAAAAGATCCTTCTAAACATCTTGACATATTCTTAGAAGTCAGTGACACAGTACAAATCCCAAGTGTTTTAATATATGCAATTTGTTTGAAGTTATTCCCATTCACATTGATTGGGAAAGCAAGGGATTGGCTTCAAATGTTACCAAGGTAGTCTATTTGGATATGGGAGTAGTTACAACAGAAATTTCTGATGAGATTTTTTCTTCCGACAAAAAGAACCAGTATTCACAATAACATAATTAGCTTTCATCAGATGAATGAATAGCCTTTTTAGGAGGCTTAGGAAAGGTTTAGGAGGTTATTGAGGAGTTGTTTGCATTATGAAGTGGCAGTTTATCAGTTGATGACAATCTTGTTTGCATTATGAAGTGACAGTTTATCAGTTGATTGCCATCTTTTATGCAGGAGTGAACCTACCTATATGGTCTCTCTTAGATGCAACATTCGATGGTTCATTCATGAATAAGTTACTAGAAGAAGCCTTTCATTTATTGGATAAGATGGCAGCAAATAATTCACAATGGGATACACCAAAAGCAGTTCTAAAAAGGTAAGGTGTGCACAATGTTGATGAAGTTACAATGCTAAAGGCATAACTAAAGTTGATGAGGAAGGAATTGAGCAAATTAAAAACACAAAATGTGGCTGCTATTTCTCAAGATTGTGTGGCATATGAGAGTGGACCGTGTGGATAAAACAATAGAGTTGTAGGAGATGTTAATGCATTGGGAGATTACAGGAGAAATGACCCTTATAGCAATACATACAATTTAGGTTGGAGAAACCACCTAAATTTTGCTTGGAGAGACAGACATTACTCAACCCCAAGCAAGGGCTCCCTTCAACCAAAGTATCAATCATAATCATAACCAATCTTATCAACCATAAGTGATCACCCATCACCAAGCACCATACCCATCCCACCACCATCAAAACTAAGGGCCAAATCCTAATCAACGCCATAGTTATAGCCAAAATCCAAATATCAACTAAGCTTGCCATCCACTGGGTTTCCAATCAAGGCCACCTATTCAAGAAAATAAGTCAAATTTATAGGATATGTTTGCTAGCTTCATAAATAGCAAGCAACAATTCATGTCAGGGCAAGAAACAAGATGAAAGTCTCAAGAACAATGGAATAGAAACTAAGATGCCTTTATGAGGAACTTGGAAAAACAAATTAGGCAATTGGAAAATTCATTATCCACAAGACCAGTTGGGGCTTTTCCATCTAATATTAATCAGAATCTAAAAGAGGAAGCCAAGGTAATTACTCTAAGGAGTGGAAAGGAAGTAGTGCAAGAGGAAAAAAGAGGTAAAATGTCTTCACCATCATTATCATCAAGTAAGGAGGAGTCGACACAAAAGGTAAGTAAGTCTAACTCTTGGGTAGAGGAAAATGTAGCAACTCCTAGCATTGATAAGGGTAAGAACATAGTGAACACTAATGTAGAGGATCTTGATATAAGTAGGTTGCCATTTGCTGCTGTAGCTAGGAAAGAGAAGGAAAATGAGAAATTCGCTAGGTTTTTAGAAATGTTCAACAAATTGCATATTAACCAACCCTTTGTCAAAGCCTTAGCTCACATGCCCAATTATGCTAAATTCATGAAAGAACTGTGTTCTAATAAAAAGAAGTTGGAAGGGTGTGGAACTGTGTAACTAACCAAAAATTGTAGTGCTATTATGATGAACAAGATTCTGAAAAAATTAAAAGATCTAGGTAGTTTCACTTTACCTTGTGAGATTGGCGAAACTTTTAATGGTAATACTTTGTGTGTTCTTAGAGCCAGTATAAATTTAATGTCCTATTTTATGTGCAGGAAGTTAAACTTAGGGGATCTCAAAGAAACAAGCATAAGGCTTCAACTAGCCGACAGGTCGTTAAGGAAGCCAAATAAGGTAATTGAAGACCTACTGGTGAAGGTGGGAAAGTTTATTTTTCCAGTGGATTTTGTTGTAATGGAGATTGAAGAGGACTGAAAGGTACCACTAATTATAAGGAGACCATTCCTAAATACGGCGAAAGCTTTAATTGATGTTCATGGTCAAAAAGTCACACTACGGTTCAACAATGCAGAAATGGTGGTAGGTATGAATAAGGCACAAAAATATCCATCGACTAATCTAGAGGTGTCCATTTACTTCATGGAAAAAGTATAAAAATGTGAAGAGGAAAACTAATAAGTGGTGTTAATGAAAGATTCATTGAATTTAACTTTGATACACTCATTGGAACATGAGGAATTGGATGATGTAGAAAAGGAGGTGGTAGCTGAGTTAGAGAAGAGTAGTGAAAATGTGATGGTAGAGCTAAAAGAAGAAATTGAAGATAAGAAGTCTAGTGAAAAATAATGTGCACTGGAAAAAGGGAGACTATAAAACTGAACTAAAATTGTCCCATCTCACTTGAAATATGTATTCTTAGAAAAAAAAAAGCAAATGATAATATCTTCTATTTTGATAGGATTTGAGGAAGATATGTTGCTCGAAGTGTTGAAAAGGCATACTAAGGCAATAGGATGGGAGACAACAGACTTGAAGGGGATCAATCTAAGCTATTGTACTCACTAAATTTCGATGGAGGAAGAATGTAAACTAGTGGTTCAACCTTAGAGACAACTTAATCCAGCGATGTAAGAGGTGGTCAGGAAGGAGGTAATCAAGCTTCTCGATGCAGCTATTATCTATCCTATATCAGATAGTAAGTGGGTAAGTCCAATGCAGTGTGTTTCCAAGAAAAGGGGGATGATAGTGGTAAAAAATGAATTAGATGAGCTTATTCTAACTCGTACAGTTAAAGGTTAGCGAGTTTGCATAGATTATAGGAGGTTAAATAACTCCACTAGGAAAGATCACTTCCCCTTGCCATTTGTTGACCAGATGTTAGAGAAGCTAGCTGAAAATAGGTTTCATTACTTTCTAGATGGGTATTCAGGATATCTACAAATCCTTATAACACTCGAAGACCAAGAGAAAACAATCTTTACCTACCCCTATGACACTTTTGCCTATAGGAGAATGCCTTTAGGATTATGTTATGCACCAGCTATGTTTCAGTGGTATATGATGGTAATTTTCCATGACTTCATAGAGAAATTTATGGAGGTTTTCATGGATGACTTCACCATTTATGGGAGAGATTTTGAGAGTTGTCTTAAGAATCTTGATTTAGTGCCAGAGAAGTGTGAGAAAACCAACTTAGTATTAAATTGGGAGAAATATCATTTCATGATGAAGGAAGGAATAGTTTTGGGACACAAAATTCAGAAAAGGGGATCGAAGTCGATAGAGCCAAGGTTAAAGTAATAGAGAAACTTCCACCCTCAACCATTGTTAAGGGAGTTCAAAGCTTTTTAGGTCATGCAGGTTTTTATCGTAGGTTTATCAAGCATTTTTTGAAAATTGCTAAACCCTTATCTAACTTGTTAATGAAGGATGCTCCATTTGAATTTACTAGTGAATGCTTGCATGCTTTTGAATTATTAAAGTAAAGGCTCATTTTAGCTCCAGTGATCATATCATCGGACTAAGATTTGTCTTATGGACTAATGTGTGATGCAAGAAACTTTGTAGTTGGAACTGTGCTTTGATAATGCAGGGAGAAGATGTTTTTTGCAATTTATTATGCTAGTCATACCTTAACAGGACCTCAAATCAACTACACCACAACTAAAAAGGAGCTTTTTGCAATTGTTTTTGCATTTGAAAAGTTTAAACTGTATTTGTTGGGTGTAAAAATTATGGTGTGGTCTGATCATACAATATTGAGACATCTTTTTACCAATAAGGAGTCAAAACTAAGACTTATAAGGTAGGTGCTTCTTCTTTAAGAATTTGACCTGGAGATTAAAGACAAAAAGGGGGCAAAAAATTTTGTGGCAGATCACCTATCGGGGCTTAAACATGATCACATTGAGAAAATGGAGATTTTAGATTTATTCCTTGATGAGCATATTTGTGCATTATTTTTGTATGATGTGATTGATCATTGGTTCACTAATTTGGCAAATTACCTTACAGGTGGCTATATACCCAAGGACTATATATGGCAACAGAGTAAAAAGTTGAAAGATGATGCAAGGCATTACATTTGGGATGATCCTTATCTATTTAAGTTGTGTATGAATCAAGTTTTGAGGAGGTGAATTTCAATTAAGGAGCAAAGAGAGATCATTAAACCATGCCACAATAGAGAAGCCAGTGGACATCATGGGCCGAATAGGACGATATCCAAAATTCTTTCTTTTGGAATTTATTGGCCTACTATGTTTAATGATGTGAATTCATTTGTGGAAACATGTGATAGATGCCAAAGAGTATGAAATATTTCTAGGAGGGATGAGATGCCTTTAACCAATATGCTTGAGGTAGAGTTGTTTGATTTGTGGGGGATAGTTTTTATGGGGCCCTTTCCTATATCCTATGGGTTTGAATATATCTTAGTAGCAATAGACTATGTGAGCAAATTAGTAGAAGCTATAGCCACTAGGATTTGTGATGCAAAGGTAGTACTTGAGTTTTTGAGAAAAAATATATTCACCCAATATAGAGCTCCCAGAGCCATAATAAGTGATGGTGGAAAACAATTTGTAAATCACCAATTTAAGGCTTTGTAAAAGAAGTTTGGAGTTAGGCACAAAGTTACTAACCCCTATCATACTCAAGCTAATGGTCAAGTTAAGGTGTCCAATCGAGAACTTAAAGCAATTTTAGAGAAAACGATCAATATTTCTAGGAAGATTGGTACCTTAAGCACGATAAAGCCTTGTGGGCGTATCGAATAGCATTTAAAACCCTGATAGGGATGTCTCCCTTTAGGTTGGTATTTGGCAAGTCCTGTCACTTACCGATGGAACTAGAACATAAGGCTTATTGGGCTACTAAATTCTTGAATTTTGATCTTGTAAGTGCAGGAAAATGTAGGTCAGTGCAGCTGAATGGATTAGAAGAAATCTGATTTTGGGCATACAACCATGCCACGAAGTACAAAGAAAACACAAAAAAATGGCATGACTAGAAGATAGTGAGAAAAAAGTTTGTGCCTGGAATAAAGGTGCTTCTACATGATAGCCAATTGAGATTATTTCCTGGAAAGTTAAAATCAAGGTGGAAAGGGCCATTTAAAGTTGTAGAAGCTGATAAATTCGAAGTGGTGACACTAAGGCACCCAAGGGATGAGAAAGATTTCAAGGTGAATGGATATTGGTTGAAGCCATATTTTGAATCAACATTTGATGGCGCTTCAATGATTGTTACTCTCACGGACCCTTGACGGTATTTGAAAGTTCAGCTGCAAATTTGGCAAATGCAGAACTAATTCTTCACCCCTATTCTTAATAATGTTAATTTTAGTGTGTTTTTGTAATTATTGTGTTTTAGGTTATGGTTCAAGGGATTGTGCATTTTAGATTATCCCATATGTGTGTTAGCATGTGGAAATATGGTAGAAGATTATTTTAATGGCTAAGAAGAGATGAGAGAAAAATATATTTGGTGGTGGAAATTTTAAGGGATCACAGTTAGTAAGTTATACCTGTTGATCGTGACATAGGTCAGTTTTGGGTTCTGAATCTCAGAGCATAATAGGTCACAGTTAACAATGTTTATCTGTTTATCATGACCCTACCCTTCTTTTAGTCTAGTAGCAAATGGTCATGCATCTAACGGTCAATAGGCTTTATATGTTGGCCATGACCTTTTAGACAAACTCATGAGTCACGATTAACACTGTTTATCTATTTACCGTGACCCTCGCCCCCCATTTTTTAGTCCAGTAGCCAACCTAAATTTATCTCATGATCAACAGGTTTTACCTATTGACTGCGTGACCCTGTTCAAAAAAAATTTAATCTTAAAATTTAAACTCTGCTGTTTTGCATTCTCTTTTACCCTTCCCTTTTTCTAAGGGTTAAATTCAAAGTCTTTTCATTTCTTTTCATTTTATTTTTTCTATCTCTCTCTCGCTCTCTCTCTCTCTTTTCTCTTTTTTGGCCACCGCCCTTCTACAGCAGGTAACTCTTCTTCTCCTCCTCCTTTTTCTTCTTCTTCTTCAACTTCTTTACTTCTTTTTCTTTTTGTTTTGATTTTCTTGTTTATTTTCTTTCTTTTTAGTTAATTTTTTCTTTGGTTTTTCTTCTCATCTCTACCTGATTTCTTTTTCTCTCTCTAACTTTCATTTTCTTTTGCTGTTCTTTGTTTATTTCTTCTTCTTTTGTTTTTCGTTGTCACTCATCTAGTTTATCTCTAGTCACGAGTCTTCAACCAAGTAAGTTTTTTTCCTCCTTTTCTTTCTTTATTTTCTATTTCTAGGGTTTAGTTCCTTTTAAATTTCCATGTAATTTTTCTTTTTTTTTTGTCTTTTTCATTTGTGAGTTTTCATTGTTTGTGTATTAGTTTTGACTTCCTTTTGATTTTCTTTTTCTGGAAACCATTTTTTTCTTTTGGCTTTTGTCTTTTCCTTTTCTAAAGTTTACTATTTTTCACTTTATTTTTGTTTTGTTTTTTTTGTCTTTTGATCTTGTTTATTTTTTTTGTTGGGTTCTTATGTAGTTAGATTTCTATATATATATATATATACCTATATATTTTTATTTTTTGTGTTATTTTGCTCAATTTTGGCTCGATTTCATAAAGGTGATGAATTTCATAGGTATGTCTCCAAACCCTTTGTTCTTTTATTTATTTTCAATTTTTGTTTTGAGTTTTGTTGTTTGTTGATGCCATAATAGGGACTTCTTGTTTTTCAATTTTGTTGGCTTGAGATATGACTCACTGTGTTTAAGTAGTGTTTATATCTTTCACTTTGTGAGTTCTCCTTTCTTTTTCATTTGTGTTGCAAGCCTTTACAACACCTTTTGAAAATCAAATGTGGACATACATGGGAATTATAGTTGTTAACTAGTTTTATTTATCAAACATTGAAACTTCTAATGCTTTATTATATGCTAGACCTACTTAATTTGATAATAGCATGGTTAGCTTGGGCATATTCTTGAGTGTTAATATCTGGCATCTTATGTTATTTCATTTTGTGTATCTTTGTTCATTTTAAATATATTTCTTTTGAGGTCAGAAATTGACTATAGGTTGGAACTTATTGATCAACAACATCATTCTTGAGTTATGCCTTGTTGCTGCTAGTAGTATGAACTTGTTGTGTCTTGCTTAGCATTAGGCCTATATTGCAATTTTTGACCTTTGTCTGGCCATGCCAACATTGGTTAGGCATCTACTATTGCCTGTATGCTCTACATAAACTGAGATGCACCCTTGGGTTCAGAGTAATTGAATTGTCATGCTTGCTTGCACCTTTTCCATTCTTTTTTGAGATTTTTCTCACATTGCCATGATACCACTCTTTGTTGTGCTTTGCTAAAACTATGAGGAAATTTAACTTTAGTTGTGTTATTTGCTGCCTTTGTCTTGAGATGTTGCACCAACAACTTTGTGCTTTGATGTTTACATTTTATCCATACATGATTCTATTCATCTGTTCTAGCAAATTTTACCAATATAATGTCTGTGTATGTATTAAATTCTTTGTGCATCTTCATTGTCATGCATCAAGGTATATAGGCTGAAACAATTCGACCTATGGGCTACTGGTTTCTAAATGATAACTTGGTTATCATGGTTGAGTGCCACGTACCTTGATGCATCTTACTTTTCTGTTGTGCATCCATATTCGCATCTATAATTGTGCATTTTCATTGTCTTATGTGAAGGTATATAGGCCGAAATGATTCGACCTGTAGGCTATTGGATTCAAAAGGATAACTCGATTATCATGGTTGAGTGCCACAAACCTTGATGCATCTTACTTTTTCGATCATAATAGGAATGTCCTATACTCATTTCTGTTCTCATTGTTTATTGAAGCATGTTTGTCTGAAAAATAAGTCACATGTTAGTATGAGCTTCATTGCACCTTTACATATTGTTAGTATGTGTTTTATAAACATTAGATGCACTGTTACCCCTTGCTGGCACATTGTTGTTGCTATTAATTTTAACTATATTGTGCCTTGACATCAAATTCCAATACAACATATTTTCCTTTCTTCATCTTGGTATTCAACAAATATTTGTAATTCCCAAGGATTCAATTGCACATAAGCACTTATTCTTTATTCAAATTGATTTATATGTTATAGTGCTTCCCCAATGTTAGTGTAAGCCCTAGCCTCAATGCATTGTTATAAAACACTTTAGTTAATAAATGAGGCATTTGTTTTATCTATTGTATTCCTATGCATATCAAATGATAGAACTATCCAAGAATGTTGTTTCAGTTTAAGTTATCATGTGTGAGGCACATGGTTGTAAGACCTTGAAACAATAGAGACTTCATTCTAAATATCCCTAGTCAGTCATTGTTATGGGAATAACAAATGATTAAGGCTAGTATGCTCTCTCAGATAAATTGAGTTATGTCTTATGGATCATAAAGACAAGAGTGTCTATTAGAGATCATAGATACATGTTTAGAACATGGTATCTGGATTCGATCCATTCATGAGAACACCACATGGTACAAGTCATAAGTGTTTCTCATGTGCAAGTTTTGCATCGGAGTTCTTAGACATAAAATCTCTATGAAACTCTTTATAAATTACTGTGTACTTTGACATACACCTAACGTGTTCGTAATAGGGTGACAAGTATGGGTATGCTTAGGTATGCACTAATCCATGTTAGAGAGCATGAGAGAAGTAAAGGGATTACCCCTCTCGATAAGAGAGAAAAATATCATCGGCCACTTGATCAGTGAACTAAGAAGTGTATGGCCATACTGAGATGAAATAATGAGTAATCATTATTTAGCAGAGAGTTCAGTGTCACTGGAATATCAAAAAAGGAATTAGTATATATAAGGATGACTGGTTCCATGCCTTATATTAATTCTGATATTTAAGGGTAAAGGACTATGCAAAATTGCATTAGGTCACTAAATTTCATTTGTATTTTCATTTAATTTGGAATGCTATAATATCTTGCTAGAGAGTATATATAGCCTTTGGATTAATTTATTAATTCATTGCCAATATTAAATGGACCTATAGGATCGCACATAAAGCATTGGGCTTAAAATATTTAAATAAAGTGTTAGGCATTAATTTGGGCTTTTAATTAAAGTCAAATTAATGTATGTAATGGGTATTAAAATTGCTAAATGGACCTTAGTCCATGACAGAGAGAGATTCGGCCCAATAGGATTAATTTCAATTAATTATCTTGGATTAATTAAGTTAATTGAGTATTAAATCCTAATGACATTTAAATCAAAATAAATTAATTAAATAGAGATAAGGTGACCGAAAATCCAAAGATAAATTCAATGGGAATTTCGGTAACTATATCCCTAATTAACTTATTTATTTTGATTAAATGTCTTATGTTTATTTCAAATTAATTTGAATTTAAAATTTAAAAGAGTTTGAATTAATTTATGTCACTTGATTTTAGGAAGTGATGGAGGCTGATTTTACTATCTTTAGGTAGTAAATTTTGGAATTAACACTTGCAAAAATAAATGATATATATTTGTGAACAAAAGAAAAAAACCATAGGCGTGAATTACTCTCTCTAACACTCTTGGACGAAATACTTAAGGGAAAAGGATTCTTCCTTGTTCTCTTGTGTTCTTGGGCAGCAATAGCAACCTAAAGGAAGAACAAGATCAGATCTTGTTTCTTCGATTCATTACCATTGCAAAATATTTAAACATAGAACTAGCACTCTTGATTTTAAGCCTTCATTGCAATTATGTGTGTGAAATAGAGAGGAGTGGCGTAAAGGCAGCTCTTTTGAATTTGGTGATCAAGATCTAAGGCAAATAAATCCTTCTTAGTTTCTGGTCATCATGAAAATCAAGTTTTAAAAGGCATCTAAGGTTGTAAGTTTTTCAAAAATCCTAAAATTGCATGTTTTCGATTCTTGTTTATGGATTGCATGGTATGTATGATCGATTTTATTATTTTTTCGCTGCGTGATCATCATATATATGCCATGTCATATTCCATCAGTGGTATTAGAGCCTAAACATTCTTATTTTAGTGCTTTAGATGCATGAAATAATTATTCAAAAATCGTTCGTTTAATAACATACAATTCTAAAATTTTCTGTTTTGAGTTTTTTGCATTGTTTTGGTGTAAAAATGATTTTAAATGATTAGATAGGTATTATAATTATTATGACTTCTTAATATACTGTCCTAAGATATTCTTAGAGATATTCATGGTCGGATTTAATTATAAATACCTGATGGTACATGTTAATCTTGAAACTAGGTGCTAGTTGACATGATAAGTGTTTGTTAAACAACTAGTTTTCAAAATTAAATGTAAAAACGATTTTGGCATGTTTTTAAGTGATTTTTAAAGATTAAATATTATTTCTAGACATATTTAAATTTTTTTTTAATTCTTTTCCATGACAATTTAATTGATTAATTTTAAAATCACTTAAAACTATGACTAGTTTGTGTTTGTTGCATTTGTAATCGACATTGTTTGTTTTGTTTTGATTAAAATGGAAAAAACACATTTAGATAAGATTGGAACAGAATATTAACTCAATATTTATGACCTTATTTAAATTATTAAATGACTCATAAAATTGTTTTAAGTGTTTGTGCATTTTTGTGGCATTATATGAGCATTAAACAACTAGTTTCCTTGTTGTTTGTTGGTTTTAGTATGAATGCCATGTATGATATATGTTCTACATGATTTTAATGTTTTAATTAATGCTGGTACATATTATATATATTTTTAATGTTTATGGGCTTTATGACATAAAATTAAAAATGGCAAAAATTGGAAATTATACTAGAGTTGATTTATGGCACAAATCTAACTAGTTTGTGGTTTGGGCTTTTAAGAGAACTTATTCAATAAGAGGATGTAGTCCATTGGGCTTCGGCCAAGGCCCATCATGGGGTCTCCTCTTAAAATTTCAAGTACACAATTTCCATTAATGGGCTTGGCTAAATTAATTAAAATTGGACTTTGTTTGATCCATGAATGTTATGTATATTTATTTGCTTGTTTGGTGTGATGAATGGATATGCATGGTGCATTCATGGGCCCTGGGTTTTTGTAATTAAATATGGCCTGCGATCCATTATGTATTATTGTAAAAGTTTAATTTATTTCTTAGAATAGAATTTATTTGAAGAATTTGTAAATCAAGATGAAGCCCATCGGAGTAGAGAAGCCCAACTCGAAGATTCTTATGTAATAGTATAGAATCTTAGTTATAGGTTTTTTTGCCCATGTTTGTCACGCTTTACTTTATGCAATTATATATATATGTATGCTATGAATGGATGACAAAGCGTATGCCATGTAAGCCATAATAAAATTAATCCCTAAAATAGTAAGTCATAAAGTTACCTTCCTAATTCGAAACAAGTCAAGGCATCGATCATCGATCACGTAGACTAGAAGTCCTAGATGCGCCTGATTATCTTTGTGAGGCATGGGTTGTGAATGTAGGTTGGACTTAACATGGAAAGGGATGCCCGGACCTAGGCAACTAATAAATGGGTTTGTACTATAAAATCTTAAGATGTTAGTCCATTGATCCAAGAGTCATGTACGATACATGATTGGAGTTTTCCTACCTAAGTAACTTAACTTGTTAGGTGTACAAACTCAGCTTGACTAATAAGTTATTGTGAAAAGTGGATCTTGGCCCACATTAAATCACTAACACTAATTATTTAAAGGGATATTAATTCAGTTTGTGGGATTATAAATAAGACCTCATTTAATCTTGCTAAGTTTTATTGTAGATTGAAAATGGCTTCTTCAAACAACAACTTTTCATTGCGATCAGTCCTAGAAAAGGACAAACTGAATGGCACCAACTTTATATACCGGTCTCGAAACTTAAGAATAGTTCTTAAGCAAGAGAAAAAGTCGTATGTTTTGGATGCACCCTTGCCTTAAGAACCTGGTAGGAACGCCTCTGCGGTTCAAAAGGAAACTTTTGAGACAAAGAAGAGCGACTCCAATGATGTGACCTGTCTGATGTTGGCCACTATGGTGCCTGACTTGCAAAAGTAATTCATGGACTAAGAGGCTTATGCGATCATGGTGCACCTCAAGGAGATGTTCAAAGAGCAAGCTTGTCACAAGATATTCATGACAACAAAGGCCTTAATTTCTTGTAAGATGATTGTGTGTACTCCTATTAATACCCATGTACTCAAGATTAAAAGGTATCTTGATACTCTTGAGAAGCTTGAGGTATAAGTCCCGAAGGAATTGGCCACTAACTTGATCTTAGGCTCATTGAATGATGATTATGATCCATTTGTCATGAATTATAACATGCATGCAATGAACAAGATAGTCATCGAGCTTCATGGGATGCTTAAGAATGATGAAGAGAACATTCGAAAGACCAATCCCGTACTTATGGTTTAAGGGGGCATTAAAAAGGGACTCGCTAAGGGAAAGGGAAAGGGAAAGGCAAAACCCAAGAATGACCTGGCTCGGTTTAGGTCAAATGGGAGTGCACCTCAAGCCCAATCCAAGCCCAAGGTGAAAAAGCTCAAGGAGAGCGAGAGCACATGCTTCCATTGCAACAAGATAGGGCATTGGAGGAAGAATTGTGCTCTCTTCAAGGAAGAACAAAAAAAGAATGGAGCCAAGGCGTCTAGTTCTGGTATTTTTGTTGTTGAAATTAACCTTTCTATTTCTACCACTTGGGTATTGGATACCGGTTGTGGTTCTCACATTTGTTCAAATGTGCAGGGGCTAAGAAATAGGCGGTTACTTGGAAAGAATAAAGTGGACCTCCATGTGGGGAATGGAGCACGAGTCGCTGCCATGGAGATAGGCGACTATCAACTCACTTTACCTTCTGACTTTGTTTAGTATTGAAAAATTATTATTATGTGCCTGCTATATATAGAAACATTATTTCAATTTCTTGTTTGGATTTGGACAGATTTGATTTTGTTATTAATAATGGTAATGCTCATATTCATTGCCAAGGCATTTCATATGGCAATGCCATGTTGCAAAATGGCCTTTATATCCTTAATCTACAAAACAAAGAGTCTATATACAACATTAATATAAAGAGGGTTAAATCAAACGAATTGAACCCTACTTACTTCTGGCATTATTGTTTAGGGCATGCAAATGAAAAACGCATTTCAAGACTCCACAAATTTGGAGTGCTTGGGTCATTCGACTTAGAATCTTATAACAGATGCGAGCCATATTTGCATGTAAAAATGACAAAGAGTCCTTTTAACAAGAAAGACGAGAGGACTAATGACTTATTAGAGCTAATACATATCGATATATGTGGACCATTAAGTACACAAGCTAGAGGTGATTTTAGCTACTTCGTGACGTTCACAAATGACTTCAGTAGATATGGCTACATCTATCTAATGAAGTACAAGTCTGAAACTTTTGAGAAATTCAAAGAGTTTAAAAACGAAGTAGAGAAACAACTTGGCAAAAGCATAAAAGTCATTTGATCAGATTGAGGTGGCGAATACTTAAGCCAAGAGTTTGATAGTCATCTGAAGGAGTGTGGAATCATTTCACAGCTCACTCCTCCTGGAAAGCCACAATGGAATGGTGTATCCGAAAGGAGAAATCAAACTCTATTGGACATGGTTCGATCAATGATGAGTCAAGCAAATCTTCTTGTCTTTTTTTGGGGTTATGCATTAGAAACTGCTGCATTTCTATTAAACCGTACTCTAACTAAAATAGTTGAGAAAACACCATATGAAGTATGGACTAGGAAAGAACCCAATATGTCATTTCTCAGGATTTGGGGCTGTGAAGCACATGTTAAGAAATTAACATATGATAAACTAGAGTCCGAATCCACTGTTTGCTTGTTTGTGGGTTATCTCAAATAAACAAAGGGATACTATTTTTACTCATAAGCTGAGAACAAAGTGTTTGTTGCTTGCAAGGGTGTTTTCTCGACAAAGGAGTTCCTTCTCAAGAAAGACAGTGGGAGTAAAGTAAAACTTGGAGAAATTCAAGTGCCACAAACTCCTATAGAGGATGAGTTGGAAATGGGATCAAGTTCACAACCAGTTGTGGAATAGGAACCCATTACACAAGAACCTAGAAAGTCCGATAGGGTATGTCAGGAGATTGAGAGATATGGATTTCTAATCACCGACAATGACACTATTGATTTAGTAGATCGTGAGGATCCTACTACCTATCGAGAAGCTATTGAGAGCCCAGACTCAAAAAATTAGCCTGAAGCCATGAAATCTGAGATGCAATCAATGTACAATAACCAGGTTTAGACCTCGGTTGATCCATCGGAAGGTGTTAAGGTAATTGAATGTAAGTGGCTATTGAAACTCAAAGCTGACAAGACCTACAAAGGTAGTCTAGTAGCAAAAGGTTTTCGACAAACTCATGGTGTAGACTATGATGAAACCTTTTCGCCTATAGTTATTCTCAAGTCCATTAGGATCTTGCTTTTCCATATCTGCATATCATGATTATGAGATATGGCAAATGGATGTCAAAACTGCTTTCCTTAATGGAAATTTACTTGAGGATGTGTATATGACACAGCCTGAGGGTTTTGTCAATCCCAAGCATCCTAAAAAGGTTTGCAAGCTTCAAAAATTCATTTATGGATTAAAGCAAGCATCCCAAAGTTGGAATCTTTGTTTTGATGAGGCAGTCAAAGAATTTGACTTCGTCAAGAACAAATATAAGCCTTGTGTGTACAAGAAGGTTAGTGGGAGCATAATAGTATTTCTTGTCCTATATATGGATGACATCCTTCTCATTGGGAATGACATTCCAACATTGCAAAAGGTTAAGCAATGGTTGGGGAAGTGTTTCTCAATGAAAGACTTAGGTGAAGCTGAGACAATACTTGGTATTCGGATCTATAGAGATAGATCAAATCAGCTTTTTGGGACTAAGTCAAGAAAAGTACATAGACAAAGTACTAAAGCATTTTAGTATGGGAGACTAAAAGAAAGGGTACATACCTTTGTCTTTGGGAGTTCCTTTAACTAAAGAACAGTGCCCTAAAACTAAAGAGGAAAGGGAAAACATGAGTAGAATCCCATATGCATCTACTATTGGATCTATCATGTACGCTATGTTATGTACTAGGTTAGATGTTGCTCATGCACTTAGTATAACCAGTAGGTTTCAGCAAGACCCTAGTGAGAAGCACTGGTCTGCTGTAAAGGGGATTTTAAAGTACCTGCAAAAGACTAAGGATCACTTCTTGGTGTATGGTGGTCAAGAAGAGCTTGTCATACAAGGTTATGCCGATGCTGCTTTTCAGACCAACACTCAGGATTCAAGATCGTAATCTAGGTTTGTTTTCATTTTAAATGGTGGTGCTGTCAACTGGAGAAGCTCGAAGTAAAAGACCGTTGCCAACTCAACTACAGAATCTGAGTATATTACAGCAAGCGACGCTACAAAAGAGGCAGTTTGGATTAGAAATTTCATTTCTGGATTAGGAGTGGTCCCAAGCATCCTAGATTCATTAAAAATTTTTTGTGACAACAATGGGGCCATCGCACAGACCAATAAGCCCCGTTCACACTAGAAATCCAAACACATACTCAGGAGGTACCACCTGATCAGAGAAATCATTGATCGTGGGGACGTTAAGGCTAGTAAGATAGCAAGTGAAGACAATGTAGCAGATCTTTTGACGAAACAGTTACGTCCAAATCTGCACGAAGCTCATTTGAGAGCATTCGGTCTTAGGGCTATGCCCAATCGGGACTAGTGCTAGTGGGAGATTTTTAGTGTAAGCCCTAGCCCCAATGCATTTTTATAAAACACTTCAGTTAATAAATGACGCATTTGTTTTATCTATTGTATTCCTGTGCATATCAATTGATAGAACTATCCAAGAATGTTGCTTCAGTTTAAGTTATCATGTGTGAGGCACATAGTTGTAAGACTTGAAACAATAGAGACTTCATTCTAAATATCCCTAGTCAGTCATTGTTATGGGAATAACAAATGAATTAAGGCTAGTATGCTCTCTCTGATAAATTGAGTTATGTCTTACGGATCATCAGGACAAGAGTGTTTATCAGAAATCATAGATACATGTTTAAAATATAGTATCTGGATTCGATCCATTCATGAGAACACTATATGGTACAAGTCATAAGTGTTTCTCATGTGCAAGTTTTGCATTGAAGTTCTTAGACCTAAAATCTCTGTGAAACTCTTTATGAATTACTGTGTACTTTGACATACACCTAACATGCTCGTAATAAGGTGACAAGTATGGGTATGCACTAATCCATGTTAGAGAGAATGAGAGAAGTGAAGGGATTATCCCTCTCGATAAGAGAGAAAAATATCATCGGCCACTTGATCAGTGAACTAAGAAGTGTATGGCCATACCAAGATAAAATAATGAGTAATCATTATTTATCTAAGAGTTCAGTGTCACTGGAATATCAAGAAAGGAATTAGTATATATAAGGATGACTAGTTCCATATCTTATATTAATTCTGATATTTAAGGGTAAAGGACTATGAAAAATTGCATTAGGTCACTAAATACCATTTGCATTTTCATTTAATTTGGAATGCTATAATATCTTGCTAGAGAGTATATATAGCCTTTGGATTAATTTATTAATTTATTGCCAATATTAAATGGACCTATAGGATCGCATATAAAGCATTGGGCTTAAAATATATAAATAAAGTGTTGGGCATTAATTTGGGCTTTTAATTAAAGTCAAATTAATGTATGTAATGGGTATTAAAATTGCTAAATGGACCTTGGTCCATGAGAGAGAGAGATTCCGCCTAATACGATTAATTTTAATTAATTAATTATCTTGGATTAATTAAGTTAATTAAGTATTAAATTCTAATGGCATTTAAATCAAAATAAATTAATTAAATAGAGATAAGGTGACCGAAAATCCGAAGATAAATTCAACGGGAATTTCGGCAACTATATCCCTAATTAAGTGATTTGTTTTGATTAAATGTCTTATGTTTATTTCAAATTAATTTGAATTTAAAATTTAAAAGAATTTGAATTAATATATGTCGCTTGATTTTAGGAAGTGATGGAGGCTAATTTTACTATCTTTAGGTAGTAAATTTCAGAATTAACACTTGCAAAATAAATGATATATATTTGTGAACAAAAGAAAAAAACCCTAGTCGTGAATTACTCTCTCTCACAGTCTTGGCTGAAATACTAAAGGGAAAAGGATTCTTCCTTGTTTTCTTGTGTTCTTGGGAAGCAATAGTAACCTAAAGGAAGAACAAGATTAGATCTTGTTCCTTTAATCTATTACCATTGCAAAATATTTAAACAATGAACTAGCACTCTTGATTTTAAGCCTTCATTGCAATTGTGTGTGTGAAATAGAGGACTGGCATAAAGGCAGCTCTTTTGGCATTGGTGATCAAGATCTAAGGCGAATAAATGCTTCTTAGTTGCTGGTCATCATCAAAATCAAGTTTTGAAAGGCATCTAAGGTTGTAAGTTTTTCAAATACCCTAAAATTATATGTTTTCGATTCTTGTTTATGGATTGCATGGTATGTATGATCGATTTTATTATTTTTCTACTGCGTGATCATTATATATATGCCAGACCTCATAAGCCTTCAAATCTTTTTCCTCCATCTGGATTAGCCAACTGCAGAGGGCTAGGCCCATCTCAATAGTCTCATCATTTTGTATTCAGGGATTTTTAAAACTTTTGGACATTTTGATGTATATAAATTAAGACAGGTATTTAATTTATGAATATACCTTATGTTTTATTTATTTTGTAGTCATGTTTAATATATATAGAAACAACAAATTGACACTAAAAAATTGGGAAGAAGATGTATGATTAAGATAACAGCTTGACAATTAGATAAAATGACAAGACAAAATGATAAACCACCCATGACTGAAAAAAATCAAGTTTGATGAACAAAACAAAAATATCACATTCTTTTCACAGGTTCTTAAAACCTTATTAAAAGGTACATAGACCATAGGACCTAAAAGAGGTATACTTCCTGATTGCAAGACAGAATGGAATAACACCCACACTAAATTAGATCAAAATGAAAAAGTATTTGTGAGTGGGAATGAAAGGGACCTGCGGTAATCCTTATTCCTTGGTTTGAGTTCCAAGGTATCCATTAAACAACAAGAAGTCACCTGAATAGGTTGAAATCAAAAGAGATGCAAAACAAAAAGAAGTGTGGAGATTTCCTGACTTTGGAAAAAATTGAAGGAAATTTTCAAAATTCATTCCCATCCCCTTTTGAACAAAGGAATTATTAAACTAATAGGACACTTCACCAGCAATTGCTCCACATGGCCAAAGATAAAGTGAAATACTTCACCAGTAATTAATCTACATGGCCAAAGATAAAGTGAAATACTTCACAAATAATTGATCCACATGGCTCAACCTAAGATCATAGTATAAAATTAAAGTATATTAAAATGGACCTATGGTCCTGAAGGTTGTTTTAACTTCTAATGATGAAGGAAAGAATTATGCTGCAGTGTCTCCAACGTGGACCTACACATATGAAAGGTAAGTTTTCAAGCACATGTTATTAGTGACTATTCATAAATGCATATTTGTCAAAAATTCTCCAATAAAAGTATTGTTTCAAGGGTGCAAATATGCATATAAATGGCATCAACCACCAAAAATACAAGGATAGGTATGCCTATAGATGGCACTAACCACTATATAGTCTCATTCGTTTATGCATGCCAACAAGCTGGTGCTAATAAAATATGATAAGGCCAATCTAATTTTACACGTCGATAAGCTGGCACTAATCAGATACAATTAACTCATCTTGATTCTGTATGCTGACAAGCTACCACTAACTAGACAGTCAACCAAGGGTTAACATATCGATAAACAAATGGTAACTATCCAACCAAGGGTTAAAACATCAACAAACTGATGGTAACTACCAAACTAAGGGTTAACACATGATGTGGCCTCAGCAAGTGTACTGAATCAGTAAGTAATATAGGGTGATCAATTTAAGACCCACGAATATCATACCCAAGGGATTATAGGTGCAAGCAAAGCCAATCAAGTGTATGCAAATAATTCCCAAAATCTTGTTGAGTGTTATACCATCAACTATTTAAAATACAGAAAATGAAAATTGAAACAATTATAATTTGTAGGAATTTTATGTAAGTCAAGTGATAAAAAACATTAAACTAGTTAAAAATGAATATATCAAAAATGTTGCTCAGGTTCACTCATCCTCCCCATACCCAAGTGTGAATTAAATTAATCAAGAAATTATATAAATGAAGTTGGGATAACCCTCTCTACCCAAGTGTCCCATTTTAGAGCAAGCTATTCAAATCACAAAACTTCCCATTCCAGAGCAAGTCCTATGATTAGCCTAAGCATAGGTCAAACATCTTAGGTTTGATTTACTCTAAACTCTAGTTCTAAAGTCATAAAAATCTGCAACTCATCAAGCCCCATTCCGGAGCAGTCTCAAAATCACAACATTTATGATAAAAGACAAGAGATAGAAATATCCATAACATTCAAGCATTTAAGTAAAACATCCAAATAAGTTAATATGATAAAATCATCCATCCAAATCTAGAAAATTACTCAAAATAATAAAAACCCATGAAATTTCAATGAAGCAATAGTAAAATAGACCTTTCATCTATATACAATCTTAGAAATATTCAATATTCACATTGGGGATAAGGGATTCAAAGATCCCCCAAACAACTAGCTAACAACTCATTACCCTTTAAAAGATAAGAAAAAAAAGGATAGAAAAAATAAAAAAATTCGTGAGGAAGAACGCTCAGCTGGAACCCAAGCTTCTTTAGTCTTCTTCTTCAATTCTCTAATGAAAATAAGGTTTAAATGGAATAAACTAAGTATCTAATCTATATATTGTGTTTAATCTATGTATTTTGTTGTAAATCTAACCTATTTGAAAGTATAAAACTATATACTAAGTATAAGAAATGAAGAAATGAAAGAAAAAAGAAAAAAAAAGAAACCCTAGATCTAAAAAAATTATGGATCTGTGCGAAATAGAAAAATCTGGTATAAATAGTCCCGATAGGGATCATGGTCAGTAGTGAGTTCCTGCTAATCATGACATGCTGAAATTCTATCTCTAGACTGAGATTAGTCACGGTCATTACTCTTTTCCTACTGACCATGATATATTTTTTTATTCGCTTTTGGATTGAGAAATGTAAACCTCATGGTTAAACACTCTTTTTCTATTAATCGTGACATATTATTCTCTTGCATTCTATATTGAAGTCTACATACCTTATGGTCAGTACAGAATTGCTACTGACATGGAAAAATGCTAAGTATGGGTGAAATGGTGTGTTCGAAATCAAACTGAAAATAATTAACAAGTGAGTTTGAGAATTTGTGGCTTAGACAAATAAAAGGTTTAAGTTAGCAGGCAAGGTGAAATCCACACATGTCAAACCATGCAAAATGCAAGAGTGCTACCAAAAAAGACAATTAAAGATAATGACACACTCCCTAGTAGATTAGGTTTAGCCCCAGAACCTATATGCACCTAACAATCCCAAGAGAGTTTCTGTAAGCATGTATAATTGCATACTGTATGCTAGCCAATAGAGGTCAACAAAATAACACACAAGTAAGGTGTTAGACAAAAACAAAGGCTTACTAGAAATAAGGACCAAAGACTAGGTGGCCAGTTTTTGACTCAAAAAAATCAAGCATAGACACTAAATTGCCCTATGAAATAATCAAGGGCTCCAATGTAGCTTAAGAATTCAATTGAAAGAACAGGCACAATTAAGAAGTTGAAACTGTCAAAATGCAAGATTCACATAACTAGTTGCCATCCAAAATCAAGAGAGAGAAAGCAATTTCTAAAAAAAATTTTTGATCGTAAACACAATCTCTTAAATAAGTCAATAGCATAAGTAGCAAGCAATTCAATATTTAGGATTCTGTAAATTGATGCTAAATAAACATGCATAAGAAAATGCCCAAGGTACTAACTATATTCTTTATGTCTTAATTTCCTAAAAAATGTCCAAGAGATCAATTAAACACAAAGCATCGATCAAGAGTCAAGAACAACACAAAATTTTCTTATACCACATGCCTTATGAACAACTACCACATACATTTTTCTACTTAGTTTGCTAAATTAACTAAATTGAGTAACCTAAGAGCTCACAGTCAGCGGGATAAAGCCAATAATCAGCAATAAAATATGAATGGGATCAATGAGAAGCCAAAATGCATGACATAGTAGGTAAAAATTTTGATTCCCAAGTGCTAAAATAATGGCCAAAAGAGGGAAAATTCTTACATAGGCAATTAATCAAGCAAGTGGTAGGAAAAAATTTAACAAAGCAAAACTTGATGCAATCATACTCAATCAAACTTGCAACAGCAAAATTTTGTGAAGAATAAGGGAAGAATCAACTCATAATTTCATCAATAAGTATATATATATATATATATATATATATATATATATATATATAATAGATCCAACAATCAGGAATTTAAGATGATAAAGTAGAAGACATCCCTACAAACACTTCTCCATAGGATAAATTGTTCAATAAAAAAAATTAATACAAGAGAGTAGAACAACAATGATGAAATTATATGTAATCAAAACCCCAAAAATGATAGAAGTGAAAATTATGATTTTACAAATCTTGTGCAGGTGTGTGAAGAGTGAACAGTAAAAAAGAAAGAAAAAATTTTTAAAAGATGAAAAGAAGAGAAAACGGAGAAGAAAGAGTGAACAAAAATAAAAAAACAAAAAAACGAAGAACAAAGAAGAAAAGAAAGTTAAAATAAACAACAAAATAAAAAAACAAAAATCATCACACATCACAAGAAGGAAAAACAAAATTGAAAAGAAAAAGAAATGAAGAAGAAGAAGAAGAAGAGTAACAGAACTTACTTAGATGGAGATGGAGAACATTTTAGATCTATATAAATGAAGAGAAACTTGAAAAAAACAAAACACAAGAACAAAACAAAAAGAATAACCAAAATGAGAATCACTGAAAGAACAAAGAAATATGATAGAAGAAAGACATATTAAGTAAGAAAAAAAATGATTCAAAACAAGAAAAATAAAGAACAAATATTAAACAAAATGAAGAAAAGAAGAAGAAAACTTACTTGTTGAAGATTGTAGATGAATTGTGACCCAAATGAAAGAAAAAATAATGAAACAATAGTGAAAAAAGAGAGAAATAGGAGAGAAAAGAAAAAGAAAATGAAAGAAAGAAAAGAAAGTGGACGACAGTTTTAAAAATGTGACTTTTAAATTAGGGTTTTTGGGGGGTCACGGTCAACATTAAAAACCTACTGACCATAAAGTAATTTTAGTTTAGCTACTGGACTGAAAAAGAATAGAGTCACGGATAGCAGGAAAGACCCACTCACCATGGCCTAAAAAAAATTCAATACAGAAGTGAATGTGCAAGCATGTAATGGTCAGCAATAAAAAGTCTACTTATTGTGACCTATGGCTTTATGAGTTCTAAAAGCTAGAGTGATCTTATGTCATGGTCAGCAGTAAAAACCTGCTGACCGTGACCTATAACACCTTGAGGTATAGAAGCAAACATGCAATTATGTCATGATCAGTACTTAAAACATACGCATAATGACCTATGATTCTCTATCCGATCCAGAAGTGAAAAGACCCCTATGTCATGATCAGTAAGGATAACCTACTAACTATGAACCCTGTAAATAACCAAAAATGTTCCATCTTTTGAACTACTGGGCTCAAAAAAATAACTAACAAACTACTTTAACAGGTAAAAACTTACAAATGAAGACCTTTAAGCCAAAATCTTTTAAACCATAAACACACCTAAACAGTTATAAAAACAACAAGAAAGCCAAAATAAGTGAGGGTTAGGAAGTAGTTCTGCATTTACCAAGTCCGCAGCGAGACTTTTCAGTACCTTCAAGGATCCGTAAGGGTGACAATCACTGAAATACCATCAAATGTCGATTCAAAATAGGGCTTTACACAATGTTCGTTTACTTTGAACTCCTTCTTGTTCCTTGGGAGCTTAAGAGTCACCGCTCCAAATTTATCTGGTCCTATGACTTCAAAGGGCCCTTTCCACCTTGATTTTAACTTCCCGAGAAATAATTGCAACTGACTATCATATAGGAGCACCTTCATCATGGGCATAAATTCCTTTTTCATCAACTTTTTGTCATGCCATTTCTTGGTGTTATCTTTGTATTTAATAGCATGATTACAAGCCTAAAACCTGAGTTCTTCCAACTCATTCAGGTATAACAACCTGCATTTTCCTACACTTACAAGATCAAAGTTTAAGAATTTGGTGGCCCAATAAGATTTATGGTCTAATTCTATCGGCATATGATAAGACTTGCCAAAACCTAACCAAAAGGGAGACATCCCTATAGGAGTCTTAAATGCTATCCTATATGCCCTCAATGCTTCATCTAGCTTAAGGTACCAATCCTTTCTAAAGTCATTAACCATTTTCTCCAAAATAGCCTTAAGTTCTCGGTTTAATACCTCCACTTGACCATTAGCTTGGGTATGGTATGGGCTGGTGACTTTATGCCTAACTCAAAATTTTTTCAATAAAGCCTTAAATTGGTGATTAACAAAATGTTTACCACCATCACTGATGATGGCTTTGGGAGCTCCATACTCGGTGAATATGTTCTTTCTTAGAAATTTTAGCACTACTTTGGCATCACAAGTCCTAGTGGCTTCAGCTTCTACCCATTTGCTCATATAGTCTACCGCCACTAAAATATATTCAAACCCGTAGGACACTAGAAAAGGTCCCATAAAATCTACACCCCACAAATCAAATAGCTCTACTTCAAGCATATTAGTCAATGGCATCTCGTCTCTCTTAGATATATTCCCTACCCTTTGATAGCGATCACAAGAATAAATATACATTTTCACATCATTAAATAAGGTAGGACAATAAAACCCAAAAGATAGAATTTTCGCTACCATTTTGTTTGGTCCTTGATGTCCACCGGCCTCTTCACTATGACACACTTTAATGATCTCTCTTTGCTCTTCCTAGGGAATGCACCTCCTCAACTCTTGATCAGTACACAGCTTAAAAAGATAGGGGTTGTCCTAATTGTAGTGCTTCATATCTGCTTTCAATTTCTTTCTCTATTGCCATGTATAATCCCTTGGCATGTATCCACCTATAAGAAAATTTGCCAAATCAGCAAACCAAGGAACAACAACTTCACACATAAATAAAGCACATATATGTTCATAGGGGAACAAATCTAAAATCTCCCATTTCTTGATATGATCATGCTCAAGTCGAGATAGGTGATCAGCCACAAAGTTTTCTGCCCCTTTTTGTCTTTGATTTCTAAGTCAAACTCTTGCAAAAGGAGTACCCATCTGATCAACCTTGGTTTTGACTCCTTTTTCGAAAAGAGATGTCTCAATGCCATATGATCAGACCATACCACAATTTTTGCACCTAGTAAATATAGCCTAAACTTCTCAAATGCGAAGACTATTACCAATAACTCCTTCTTGGTTATGGTATAATTAACCTGAGCTCCGGTTAAGGTATAGCTCATATAGTAAATGATAAAAAACACGTTCTCATTTAGTTGTCCCAACACTGCTCCTACAGTGAAATCGCTTGCATCGTACATTAGCTCAAATGGAAATTCCCAATCCGAAGAGACAATCAACGGAGTTGAAATAAGCTTCTATTTCAATGTCTCAAATGCCTACAAACACTCATTAGTGAAATCGAAAGGAGCATCTTTTATAAGTAAATTTGATAAGGGTTTAGCAATTTTTTAAAAATCTTTAATAAACTTGCAGTAGAAACCCGTATGCCTTAGAAAGCTCCTAACTCCCTCGACACTGCTTGGGATTGGGAGTTTCTCTATTACCTCTACCTTGGCCCTATCCACCTCTATTTCTTTTTCTGAAATTTTGTGTTCTAAAACAATGCCTTCCCTCACCATAAAGTGGCATTTCTCCCAATTTAATACTAGATTGGCTTTCTCACACCTCCCTAACACTAAATTAATATGCTTTAAATAGCTCTTAAAATCTTTCTTGTATATGGTGAAGTCATCCATAAACACTTCCATAAATTTTTCTATGAAATCATGGAAAATTGCCATCATGCACTATTGAAACATAGCCGTTGCATTACACAACCCAAAGGGCAATCTCTTATAGGCAAAAGTGTTATAAGAGCAAGTAAAGCTCGTCTTCTCTTGGTCCTTGGGTGATATGGGGATTTGTAAATATCCTAAATACCCTTTTAAAAATAATAAAACATGTTCTCTACTAGCCTTTTTAACATTTGATCAATAAATGGCAATGGGAAGTGATCTTTCCTAGTGACACTATTCAGCCTCTTGTAATCTATATAGACTCTCCTACCCATAACTGTGCAAGTTGGAATGAGTTCATCAAGCTCATTCTTAACCACTGTTATTCCCCCTTTTTTTGGAATGCATTGCACAAGACAACCCACTTACTATCTGAGATGGAATAGATAATACCTAAATCAATGAGCTTGAGTACCTCTTTCTTAACCACTTTTTATATCGCTGGATTTAGCCACCTTTGGGGTTGAGTCACTAGTTTTCATTCTTCCTCCATTGAAATTCGATGAGTGCAGTAGCTCGAATTGATCCCTTCAAGTCTGATGTTTCCCATCGATGACTTCCTTGTACCTTTTCAACACTTCGATCAGCATCTCTTTTTCAAAACCTATCAAAATAGAAGAGATAATCACTGGCTTTGTTTCATTTTCCAAAAACACATATTTCAAATGAGAGGGAAGAGGTTTGAGTTCAATTTTTGAATCTTCATTTTGTGATGCAAACTCTTCCTCACTTAGATCCTCTTCTTCACATCCCTGCTCAAGATCTTGTATAATTTGCCCACTCTCCTTCTATACTACAGCTACCGTCTCTCTTTCTTCCTCATCTAACTCTTTATTCTCTAAGGAATGCATCAAACTTAGCTTTAATAGATCATCTATCAATACCTTCTCCTGAGTTTCTAAACACATTCTTGCACCTTGTTTATAAAGTAAATAGACTCCTTCAAATCACTTGATGGATATTTCTGAGCCTTGTTCATATCCACTACCAATTCTTCATTATTGAACCTAAGGGTGACCTTTTGACCATGCACATCAATCAAGGCTTTTGCTATGTTTAAATTAGTGTTCCTACAATTAGTGGCACTCTCCTATCTTCTTCCATCTCCATCACTATGAAATCTATGAGAAAAATAAATTTCCCCACCTTTACCAATAAGTCCTTTATCACTCCCTTCGGTTTCCTTACCGACCTATTTGTTAGCTGGAGCCTCATACCTGTCTCCTTGAGATTCCTTAGTTTAATTTCTTACAAATGTAATATGGCATCAAATTATTACTAGCACCTAGGTCATATAAGGCATTTCCAATAAAGGTTTACCAAAGGTAAAGTGAAACTACACGAATCTTCCAATTTCTTAGGAATTTTGTTCATAATAATAGCATTACAATTCTCTATTAATTGCATAGTTTCACACCCTTTTAATTTCTTTTTGTTAGAACAAAGTTCTTTTATAAATTTTGCATAGTTGGGCATGTGAACTAAAGCTTCAACAAAAGCCAAGTTGATATGCAGTTTCTTAACATTTCTAGGAATCTAGCCAATTGCTTATTTTTCTTTACTTTCCTAGCTATAGCAGGAAAAGACAACCTATATATGTCAAGATCCTTTATATTGGAATTCACTATGTTTTTACCCTTACCAGCACTAAGAGCATCTGCATGCACCTCTACCCTAGGGTTAGAGTCACTCACCTGCCGTGTTGGCTCTTCCATATTTGACAATGATGGCAAATATGACTTACCTTTGTCTTCTCTTTGTTTTACCGCCTTGCCAATCCTTAATGTGATAGCTTTTTCTTCCTCGTTTAGATTGTGGTTGACATTTGATGGAAAAACCCCAGTTGGTCTTATGGACAAAGAATTTGCCAATTGTCCAATTTGTGTTTCTAAGTTCCTCATAGAGGCTTCTTGGTTTCTATTCTATTGTTCTTAAGATTTGCACCTTGTCTCTTAGCCTGACATAAATTGTTGCTGGCTATTCAGAAAGCTGGAAAACATATCTTCCAAATTTGGTTTCTTCTTTTGAATAAGTGGTCTTGGTTAGAATCCCGGTGGGTGGTATGCTTGGTTATAGTTTGAGTGTTAGCCTTGGTTTGAACTTTGGTTTTGGTGATGGTGTGATAGATATGAAGCTCGGTAATTGTTTGTCACTTGTGGTTAATAAGACTAGTTGTGGTTATAATTGACATTTTGGTTAAAGGGAGCTCTTGCTTGGGGTTGGGATGATGAAGTATTCTGATGTCCCTCTTTCCAAGCAAAATACAGGTGGTTTCTCCAACTCGAATTGTATGTATTACTGTAGGGGTCATTTCTTGTATGATTTCCTACTGTATTAACATCCCCCATAACTCCACTATCTTGTCCATATGGTCCACTCTCATATGTTACCCAGTCTTGAGAAACAACAACTATATTTTGTACTCTTAATCCACTCAATTCCTTCCTTATTAGCTCTAATTATGCCTTTAGCATCACAACTTCATCAACATTGTGTACACCCTGCCTTTTTGGAACTACTCTTAGGGTTGCCTATTGTGAATCATTTGCTGCCATCTCAACTAACAAATGAAAAGCTTCTTCCGGCAACTTATTTATGAACGAACCTCTAAATGCTGCATTTAGGAGTGACTTTGTAGGTAGATTTATCCCTGCATAGAAAATTGTCATCAACTGATAAATTGTTACTTTATAATGCGGATAGCTCCTTAATATACTCTTGAACCTCTACCGAGCCTCATAGAAGGGTTCTTCATTCATTTGGTGAAAGCTCATAACATTGTTGTAAATATTTATTATTTTAGTTAGAGGGAAGAATCTCATTGGAAATTTCTCTTGTAACTGTTCCCATGTCCAAATTGACTGACTCAATAACATCTAAAGCCAATCCCTAACTTTTTTTATCAATGTGAAGGGAAATAATTTCGACCAAATTGTATCCGTTGTAATGCCCGAAATCTAAATAGTATCACTAACCTCAAGAAATATGTCAAGATGTTGAGAATGATCTTGTAATTCTGACTCAGAGAATTAATTTCTTTGCACCATGGTAATGGTTGCCGGTTTAAGCTCAAATTGCACACCTTTAAGTAACAAGATTGTCCTATAGTCTTCATTCCACTTAGGCATAACATAAACCTTAATAGTCCTCTACCTAGGTATCTCCTCTCTTCATCTACTAGGAATTTCATCTTATACCCTTAGCATTTCTTCATCCTCAAGAGGGATTTCACCAATAGGAGGATCCAAATTCATGTTGTTTTCTCTATTGGCTCTCCTTCTTTGATGTAAAGTCCCATTGATTTCAGGGCCGTAGAGTGTAAGTTATTCTTGTCTTAGTTAGCGCATACACTACAAAACACCTAAAAGAATTCAAAGAATAAAATAATAAAAAGAAAACACATACAATTAACAATCAAAACTCACAAACACGCCAATCCCCAACAACAGCGCCAAAAACTTGATGCGACCTTAATAAGTATACCGAATCAGCAAGTAATATAGCGTGCTCAATTTAAGACCCATGAATATAATACCCAAGGGATTGTAGGTGCAAGCAATGACAATCAACTGTATGACAAAAAATTCCCAAAATTTTGTTGAGTGTTATACTGTCAACTATTTAAAATGCAAAAACTAAAAATTGAAACAATTATAATTTGTAGGAATTTTATACAAGTTAAGTGATAAAAAATATTAAACTAGTTGAAAATGAATATATAAAAAATGTTTCTCAGGTTCACTCATCCTCCCGATACCCAAATATAAATTAAATTAATTAATTAACTAATTATATAGATAAAGTCAATATAACCCTTTCTACCCAAGTGTCCAATTCCGAAGCAAGCTATTCTAATCACAAAATGTCCCATTCTGCCACAAGTCCTATGATTAGCCTAAGCACAAGTCTAACATCCTAGGTTCGATTTTGCATTTTTATTCTAGAGCGAAACAACCCAAAACCTATTCATTTTACTCTAAACTCTAGTTCTAAGATCATAAAAATCTGTAACTCATTAAGTCCTATTTTGGAGCAGTCTCAAAATCACAGCATTCATGATAAAAATAGGAGTTAGAAACATCCATGACATTCAAGCATTTAAGTAAAACATCAAAACAAGATAATATGATAAAATCATCAATCCAAATTTAAAAAACTTACTCAAAGTAATAAAAACCCATTAAATTTTAATAAAGCAATAGTAAAATAAACCTTTCATCTATATATAAACTTAGAATTATTCAATATTCACATTGGGGATAGGGGATTCAAAGATCCCCTAAAAAACTAGCTAACTATTCACTATCCATTACAAGATAAGAGAAGAAAAGTATAAAACAAAACCCAAAAATTCATGTGAAGAAGAAATCTCCAATGAAAATGAGCTTCAAATGGAAGAAACTAAGTATCTAATCTATATATTTGTGTTTAATCTATGTATTTTGATGTAAATCTAACCTATTTGCAAGTATAAAACTATATACTAAGTAGAAGAAACGAAGAAATGAAAGAAAAAAGAAATAAAGAAACCCCAGATCTAAAAAATTGCAGATTTATACCAAATAGAAAAATCTGGTATAAATAGGCCTTATAGGGATTATGGTCAATAGTGAATTCCTGCTGATCGTAGTATGTTGAAATTCTATCTCTAGACTGAGATGGGTCACAGTTAGCACTCTTTTCCTACTAATCGTGACATACTTTTTGATTCATTTTTGGACAGAGAAATGCAGACCTTATGGTTAACACCTCTTTTCTGTTGACTGTGAAATATTGTTCTCTTGCATTTTAGAATGAAGTTTGCATACCTCATGATCAGTACACAATTGTTGCTGACCGTAAGGTTTTTTTTCTTAGTTCTGGACTAAAAATTTTCTAATTCATGGTACACACAAAATATGTGCTAACCGTGACATAATCTAAATGAAGTGTTTTTCCATGAAGCACTAGGTCACGGTAAGCACTAAAACTTTGCTAAATCATGGGTACCTACAAAATCTGCATTTCAACACAGAAACCCATCAAATATCCAAAACACATAAAATATAAGATTTACTGAATTTAGACAAAAATTAATAAATTCAAGAAAAACAAAGGACACTAAAAATATACTTAAAAAAATACTAAAATTGACTAAAAACTACACACTAAATTGAAGTTATCAATACATTGACAAACTGATGGTAACTGCCCAACCAAGGGTTAACACGTTGACAGGTTGACGGTGACTACCCGATCAAGGGACTCATTGCCTTAGATGTTATGTGTTTTAAAATAATCAACTAGAGATTCTCTGCCTCAGGTATGCATCATTTTTCTTTACTCTAAATTTTGGCTCAATTTGGCACTAGTGCACCAATTCCCCAAAATTGGGGGTAACTATAAACACCGTGACCTAAGGTAGCCTAGATCAAGGTTACCCGATGATGAGAAGACAATATATTTCTAACAAAGAACAAAGATCTCAAAGCTTCGATATGGATTTTTTCACATTTCTTATGAAAACTTTATGATTTTCCAATTGTTTTTGGAGGTTTTAACAAAAGAGCATAAAAAACCTTGATTTTAGCCTTTAAGCATAATAAACAGTCTTTTGCCCTGTGAGGGACAGTTGTCTATCACCACTTTCTCCTGTCTAGGTCAGATTAAGGGTATTTTTATAATTTTAAAGGTTTCATATGAGGGACGGTCGTCTGTCATGATGGATGCCTATTTGTGGGTGTATTTCTAGAATTCCCACACTTTTCTATTTTAAAAAGGAAGATAAGGTGATTTTGGGATCTTTTCCCAGATCTGAAGGGATTTTAATCCTTCCATAACTAGAGAGTTAGAGTTGGATTGTGATTTTAACTCCTCCTTAGGTATAGAAGCCAAAAATTAGGGTTTTCTTAAAGGGGAGAACTTTTGAAAAAAAAAACTTTGGAAGAAAAAAGGAGAACAAGGTTTCTAGAGAGAGAAAAATCAATTTTTTCTTCTAAAAAAACTAGAGTTCAAATCTTCTTCAACCAAAACAAACACATAAGTGAATCTTTATTTTCTTGAACATAAAGCATCAAGGATCGAAGCTAAGATCTATGCTTTAAAAAACCTACAAAATTAGAATGTCTTATGAGGGTAATATTCTAGGTTCTCCTTCCTTCTCTCTCTAGTTCATTCTCATTTAAGCATGTTATTTGATGGTTTTATACTTTTTGTGTTATTTATTTAGATTTGTATGTTTTTAGAAGCATTATGATGATTTGAATATGTATATGTGTCAGAATAGTATATTATGATGTGAGTTCCTTCATGACTGTATGTTTTATAATTTGTTTTAAGATGTTGCCTTATTTGTTATTTTTATTATTATATAGATAAAATGTGAATTGGGGTTAGTACTTTAGGTTTGGCATGCTCTATATTCGTATAATTACATGTTTAGGGTTTATTTAAAGCTTTAACAAGGTTTGTGTTTAATTTTTGCTTTCTATATTTGTCCTTCAAGTGACAGACCAGAAAAAAGCACTATAGATGGCCGTCTATCAATGCGATAGATGGAACATTGTGCTCTTTTCTTCTCATCTCGTCCCTTTCTTGGTCATGGGCATCTATCACCTTCCAGGAGCGTCCGTGGCTAGATTTGTATTTATTTTAATATCCTTTTTATCCTTTTTATTTTTTTTATTTTTTTCTTAATATTCAATTTTTTAATTATTTTTGATACCTTTATATGAGTATTTTTTTACTTTTGTATGCATGTTTAAATTCCAACATTAATATTTTGTATATTATTTTAACTTATCATTCATTGTGTATTTCTTTAAAAAATACTAATTGATCATTTTTTGTGGTTGCATGAGCAATTGATTTGATGTACATTTGGAGTATCCCAATGAGTGATCTTGCTTTGGGAATCATACCCCCCTAATTGGTTCACATTTGCCCTTGTTGTGACTCTAGCAAGTATACTAGATCAACAAGTAGTAAAGTAGAGTATTTTTAAGACTCACGAATATCGTACCCAAGGGATTGCATGTGCAAGTTAATAAAATCGATAGTATACTAAAGAATTTCCAAAAGTTTTGATAATTGTGCTATGATTATCTAAAATGAAGACTTTAAATGCTAAAATGTCCAATGGGAAGAAATTAAATTCAAACTAGTAGTAATTCAAGTAAGAGCTAAATTATGAAAAATTAACAAGTGTAAATTATGAAAAATCATCCATGTCCTAAAATTTTTCAGAAATTTAAGCTCACAAACCCTTAAAAATTTTCAACTTTCCCTCACTTCTTGATTAACAAGCAAACATTGAATCATACCCAACATGCATTTTTCATTACCCAACCTAAAGGTGCCAATTCCAAAATAGGAAAGACAAAGGCATTTAGGTTACATGGTTAAGCATTAGTGCACTTAAAAGAAATAAATAAAGTAATATGCTTTTAGCATACCAATTAAGCTTAAAAGGGCTAACAATGGCAAAATTTACCAAGGGTAAGTCAAAAGTCATTTGAAAATCGGTTGCCAAAGAAAGGCTGCCTGGGTCACATCCTAATCTTGCCTGAGTTAAATGTTCATTTTGAAGGGTGATGAGGAAGGTTCTAGCTATTCCAGAATTCTTTTACTCAATTTCTCTCACTCACTGGTTTTTTCCATTAATTTCACAAAACTTAGCATACTATTCTCATTATGTGAGAAATAGGACAATATATAATTTGTCGAGATCAAGTCAAAAGAAAAACTTCACTGAACAATGCTACTACTCTCTGGATACTCAGACCTCCTAAACAAGAAGTGCAAAATTGAGTTCAAATTGACTCATTTCAAGATTAACTGGCAAGTTCAGGCTAATTGCAAAAGTAATTAACAACTCGACAAACACAATTATTCTAACCAAATTAAAAAGGGAAATAATAAAATAGTAAATGAACTTGAATTAAAAAGAACTACTCTAAATCAAAACTAAAGGAACGCAAAATACATAAACTTACTAATAGGTAAGGATTTAAAATACTAAAAAGAAAATCATACTAGAAGCTACTTAACTAAAATTAAACTTAAACAATAAAGATAAAAACTATAACTAAAATCAAACAAACAAGATAGAAGCTACGAAAATATGACAAACATGAAAGAAATCTTATTAACAAACTAAAGTCATGAAACAACACAAAACTTCTAAAAAAACAACATCCCACAGTTCAAAAGAAACAACATCCACAGTTAACAATTAAATAAAGAAAAACTAAGTTGATTGTTCTTCATCCTCAAAAGAACATCCCACAGTTCAAAAGAACAACACTTAACATTTTTGTTGTCCCCAGCAAAAGACCAAAAGAGAAGCAAATGAGAATGATGGGTTGAGAAAAATCCCTAAAATCAAGATTAGGGCAATGAAAGGGAAAGGTAGGGCTAGAAACGGGTTATCAAACTAGGATTATAACATCCCAAGAGCAATGATCATATCATCCATGCGCTGAGTAATTGAAGTGAAGCCGGAATCCATCCTCTAAGTGATGTCATTAAGCCAATTGTTAATAGCAGTGTACTGCTCAGTGAACAGGGTAATTATACTAGCCCCAGCTCTTTCCAACTCCGTGGCTCCTTTGTGCACAACCTTTCTATATAAAGCTCTGTCTGAAACAACCAAATGCTCTTGCCTTGGAAGGCGACGATCGTCAATAAGGACCGCTATATTTCTCAACATTTTGCGATCAATTGCCATGGGATTTTCCACCGACGTGCCAAGCTTCGAATACTTGTGAAAGCAGGCCAATGTAGTGACAAAGCCTATAAGCGCCAACTTGGAATCCCTTTTCATAAAGGTGCATAAATATGAACTTTTTATGCAATGAATGCAGCTCCATTCAACCGAATTCCATTATACATAGCATAAAGAATGGTGGCCTCACTTGCATTTACATTTCCAAGCCTTTCGAGGTGGCTAAAGACTGCTAATGCCAAGTAACAATGCATGATCCTCATAGGGTGATCTCATAAATGATGGGCCTTGGTGTTTTTAAGATAGAAGGTGGTGGGATCCTCGAGATCATAGATTCCTATCTAGATTTCTTACTAGTTCAGCTCAGTAATGTCCTTAGCAACATATTGATCAAACCCTAACACCTCGAAGAAAGCATTAAAAGACATTGGATAAGGTATGTTGTCGAGCCAAAAACTCACATGGCCTAGGTCAGCATGATTGTCTGTTCCAAGTCTAAATTTTACTATGGCCAAGAAGTCGCGAACCAAGTGAGGATAGACCTTCTCATTCTGCTCAATGAAAACCCTCCAACCTACACCATTAATTAACCTGTTTAGCTCATTTTTGAATCCCAATTATGCCATCAATCCCATGTTTAAGCGAGGGATGGCTATATACTCTTTCTTATTGAAGAAAGTCCAAAAATTTGTGAATCCTTTTGGAACCCATGCTGGCACCTTTATTTTGGAGGACACCAAAGGAGCAGAAGAGGATGATCCAACTTCAGTATAGGCATGCTTGGGTTCCATTGCTCCTATAACAACAATCAACACAAGATAAAAGCACTAAAAAGAAAACACAAAATAAAACAATACTCTTGAACAACAAAAACTATATAGGTAGATTGTAAATAAAAACTACAAAGGAGAATAAGTTACTAACATGCATAAAAACAAACAAACACAATGAAAATCGAAGGAAAAATTGCACCAAGTATGTGGCACTCAACCATGATGAACAAGCATGCTTTGAAAACTAGTAGCTCGCAGGTTGAATCATTTCAGTCTATATACTTTGGTGCAATTAACACAAAATGCATGAACAATGCATATGCAAACATAAATACACAACTCAAAAGCATGCACCACCTAAAATGCACATAAAAAATGGAAATAAACTAGGACTACATTGCTTAACTACACAAATGACCATTGACAAAACACAACTTTTATAGATTATACAAAATCATGCATGAAATTAACTAGATTCCCGAACAAAAACAATGGGATAAACAACAATTTAACAAAATGGCCCTAAAATATCAATTTACCAAACACCTACATTAGCCTTTTCTACCATTCTTTAAGCATAAAAATATGTCAAAAGCTCCTAAGGCATGAGTGTTAGGCGAACAAAGAGCATGCAACAAAATAACTAAAGGAAAATCACTATCTTATTTCTCTTCGGCATTTCATCAAATAGGAGGCATGTATGATTCGTTTGGCAACAAAAACAACAAACAACATAATCTTCATACATGAAACAAATAGATTATATGCCAAAAAAATCATAACCAAGCCTAGAATCAAAGTTAAAAAAGCAAAAACTTAAAGATGGAAACACAAAATGCAAAAAGAAAAACTCAAAACTTGGAGGAATCCAAAAACAACTAACACAACTCATATTATAAGATTTAAGAGGTAACTAAGAAAAATCAAACTTAAACTTAAAGCAAAATAAGAATTAAACTAAAACAAAGAGAAGAGAGAAGATGACTTACTTGATTCTTGAAGAGAGTGAGTAAGAATGCAACAACAATGAGAGGAAATAGGAGATAATGGCTGAAATTTTGAAGAGAGGAAACAAAAATGCAAAGGGAATGAACGGGTGCAATTTTTTGGGCCATTTATAGATAGCCACGAAGGGATCCCTAAGAGGCACGGCTGGGACAAATCTGTCTCAGCCGCGACCAGCATAAAAATAAAACTCCTCATTTTGAGAAAATAAAGAATATGGCTGAGATTACTTGGTGTCGACCATGCCACTACTCTGGACCCAAAAGCAAATAGCAAGCCATGGCTGGGGTTAACTTGTCTCGGTCGCGTGCCAATGAATTCTCCTAACGAAATTTTAAAACAGCCACAGTTGGGATATGATGGTCTCAGCATAGACTCTCTTTCGCCCAATGATTAATAAATGAGCCATGGCTGAGACTAATGTGTATCAGCCACGGCTAATAAAAATTTTCACTTTTAGACTTAAATTTCTCCCTCTCCTAAGTAAAAATCTTGAAAATGTTCCACTCCAACAAGCACAACTAATCACCATTCTCTAGACTAAAATTAACAACACTGGTAATTTAAACTTACAAGAAATTGAGAGCAAACTAAAAAGAAAAGTAATTAAGTTCAAAGGTAAGAAAAAGTTTTAGGTTTAACAAGTCACCAGCTCGACTTTTATAACTCTCATGGGTCATCTTCTAAAGTGAGGATCACTGATGCAGCCTCAAATTTGGAATTAAAATATGGTTTCAATCAGTGACCATTGACTTTGAACTTACAACCACGACACTCTCTCGGATGTTTAATGGTTATTGCTCCATAGCTAGAGACCTCTACAACCTCAAAAGGCCCTTTCCACCTTGATTTCAACTTCTCGAGAAACAACCTCAATCTGCTATCATAAAGAAGTACCTTCATTCTAGGCATAAATTTCTTTTTGGTTACACTGCGATCATGCAATTTCTTCGTGTTGTCCTTGTACTTCTTGGCATGTTCATAGGCCTAAAATATGAGTTTTTCCAATTGATTTAGCTACAAAGACTTGCACTTTCCTGCATTCTCAAAATCAAAATTCAAAAATTTTGTAGCCCAATAAGCCTTATGTTCTAACTCCATCGATAGGTGACAGGACTTGCCAAACACTAATTTAAAAGGTGACATCCCTATCGGTTTCTTAAATGATGTCCTATATGCCCACAAGGCTTCATCTAGCTTAAGGTACCAATCCTTTCTAGATGCATTAACTGTTTTCTCCAAAATGGCCTTCAACTCCCGGTTAGACACCTCAACTTGACCGTTGGCTTAGGCATGATAAGGGGTAGTGATTTTGTGCCTCACTCTAAATTTTTTCAATAAGGCTCTAAATTGGTGATTAACGAAGTGTTTTCCACCATCACTAATGATAGCTCTGGGGGCTCCATAACGGGTGAATATTTTCCTCCTAAAAAACTCTAGGAAAACTTTTGCATCACATGTCCTAGTGGCTATAGCTTCTATCCACTTACTCATATAGTCTACTGCCACCAGGATATATTCAAACACATAAGAGACCAAAAAAAGCCCTATAAAAATCTATTCCCCACAAGTCAAATAACTCTACTTCAAGCACATTAGTCAATGGCATCTCGTCTCTCTTAGATATATTCCCTACCCTTTGACATCAATCATACGATCGAATAAATAACTTTACATCATTGAATAAAGTGGGCCAATAAAATTCAGAAGAAGGAATTTTTGATACCGTGTTATTAGGTCCATGATGCCTACCGGCTTCTCTATTATGACAGGCTTGGATAATCTCCCCTTGCTCTTTATTCAGGATGCACCTTTTTAGAACTAGGTCAGTACAAAGGCGAAAAAGATAAGGATCATTCTAGATGTAATGCTTCACATTGGCTTTCAGTTTCTCCCTTTGTTGCAATGTGAAGTCCCTCGGCATATAACCTCCTGAGAGAAAATTAGCGAACCAAGGCTCTAAAACTTCACAAAAAAACAAAGCACAAATATGCTCATCTAAAAATAAATCTTAAATATCCCCTTTTTCAACATGATTATGCTCCAATCTAGGCAAATGATCCACCACATAGTTCTCTACTCCCTTCTTTTCTTTGATCTTCGAATCAAATTCTTGCAAAAGGAGTATCCATCTTATCAATCTTGGCTTGGACTCTTTCTTGGCAAACAGGTGTCTTAACACTACATGGTCAGACCACACCATAAATTTTGCACCCAATAAATACGATATGAAATTCTCAAAAGTAAATACAATGGCAAAAAGTTCCTTCTCGATTGTGGTATAGTTGACTTGGGCTCTTGTCAACTTGTGGCTCACATAATAAATTGCATAAAACATCTTCTTCGCCTTTGTTTGAGTATCGCTCCCACTACAAAATTACTTGCATCACACATTAGCTCAAAGGGCAAATTCCAATCTGGAGATATGATCACCGGAGATGAAATATGCCTTTACTTTAATAATTCAAAAGCCAATAAACATTCATCAGTGAACTCAAAAGGAGCATATTTTATCAGCAAATTAGATAAAGGCTTTACAATTTTTAAAAAATCTTTACGAACCTATGGTATAAACTTGCGTGCCCTAAAAAAATCCTAACATTTTTGACATTAGTTGGTGGTGGGAGTTTCTCTATAACTTTTACCTTGGCCTTGTCTACCTTAGTCCATTTCTCAAAAATTTTGTGGCCTAACACAATGCCTTCTTTCACCATAAAGTGGCACTTCTCTTAATTTAGTACTAAGTTTTTTTACACCTACCTAACACTGAATCGAGATGTTTTAAACAACTCTCAAAATCTAGCACGTAAATGGTGAAATCGTCCATAAATACCTCCATAAATTTTTTTATAAAGTCATGAAAAATTGCCATCATGTATCGCTAAAATGTAGTCGGCGCATTACACAGTCCAAAGGGCATTCTCCTATAGGCAAATGTGCCATAAGGATAGGTAAAGGTCATTTTCTCCTAATCTTCAAGGGCTATGGGGATTTGCAAATATGCTGAATACCCATCTATGAAACAATAAAATATATTCCCTACTAGCCTCTTTAACATCTAGTCAATAAATGACAATGGGAAATGATCTTTCCTGGTGACATAGTTCAATCTCCTATAATTTGTGAATACTCTCCAACCTATAACTATACGAGTCGAAATGAGTTCATCAAGTTCATTCTTAACCACTATCATTCCCCCCTTCTTAAGGGCACATTGTACGAGGCTAACCCACTTACTATCAGAGTTTGGGTAGATTATACCTGAATCGAGCAATTTGAGTACCTCTTTTTTTACAACTTCCTGCATAGTTAGATTGAGCCTTTTTTGGGGTTGAGCTACCAATTTGCATTCTTCCTCCACAGGAATTTGGTGAGTGCAATAACTTGGATTGATACCCTTCAAGTTCAATGTCTCCTATCCTATCGCTTCTTTGTGCTCCTTTAGCACCTCAAACAGCATCTCCTTTTCAAAACCTGACAACAAATAAGAGATAATCACTAGCTTTGCTTCATATTCTAAAAACATATACTTTAAATGAGGAGGAATGAGTTTAATTTCAGATTAGAATCTCCCTTTTTTAGAGTGGTCCCCTCTTGCTTTGATTCCTTATTTTCATAGTCCTCCATAGTTGCTCTCAATTCTTCTTCTACTCCATCCAACTCTTTATTTTCCAAACAATGCATCAAGCTCAATTTCAATGGATCATTTAGCATCACTTTTCTTGAGTCTCCTTTACACATTCATCCATCTTGTTCATGAAATAGACCGATTCCTCCAAATCACTTGATGGATACTTTTGGGATTTGTTCATGTTCACCATAAATTCTTCATTGATGAATCAAAGGGTGACCTTTTGACCATGAATATCTATCAATTATTTTGCCGTATTTAGGAATGGTCTCCCTACAATGAGTGGCACCTTCCTATTTTCCTCCATCTCCATGACTACGAAATCTACGAAAAAAATAAAATTTTCCACCTTTACCAATAGTTCCTCAATCACCCCTCTTGGCTTTCTCATTGATCTATCCGCAAGTTAAAGTCTCATTTTCATCTCCTTGAGATTGCTTAAATTAAGTTTCTTGCACATTAAATATGGCATCAAGTTAATGCTGGCCCCTAAGTTACACAAGGCATTGCCAACAAAATGTTTCACCAATTTATAAGGGTAAGGTGAAGCTACCCGAATCTTTTAGTTTTTTCGAAATCTTGTTCATGATAGTTTCACTACAATTTTCTATCAATTGCATAGTTCCACACCCTTAAGACTTATTTTTATTAGAACAAAGTTCTTTTATGAATTTAGCATAGTTGGGCATGTGAGCTAAGGCCTCTGTAAAAGATTAATTGATATGCAATTTCTTGAACATTTCTATAAACCTAGCTAATTGCTCATTTTTCTTTTCTTTCCTAGCTATAACAGGAAATGGCAACCTATTTATGTCAAGATCCTCTATGGTTGAGTTCACTATACTCTTTCCTTTGTTAATCTTTGGAGCATCTACATCTACCTCTACTTTAGGGTTAGAATCACTTATCTTCCGTGTCGGCTCCTTCATATAAGATAATGAAGTTGGTGATTTACCATTTTCTTCTTTTTGTACTACCACTTTGCCACTTTTCAATGTAATGGCCTTGGCTTTCTCTTTAAGATTACGATCCACATTCGAAGGAAAAGTTCCAGTTGGTTTTATAGACAAAGAATTTGCCAAATGCCCAATCTGTGTCTCCAAGTTCCTCATAAGAGGCATCTTGGTTTTGATTCCATTGCTCTCTAGATTTCCATCTTGTTTCTTGACCTATCATGAATTGTTGTTGGCTATTCATAAAACTAGCAAACATGTCTTCTAAATTAGGTTTCTTTTCTTAAATGGGTGGCCTTGGTTGGAATCCCGGTGGGTGATATGGTTGAGGTTGGGGTTGGTTAGAGCCTTATCCTTGATGGTGGTTTGGCGGATAAGAGGCTTAGTAATGAGTGTGAGCTTAAGATTGATATGATTGGCTTTGATTGTGGTGGACATTTTGGTTGAATGGGGTTCTTGCTTGTGGTTGCGAAGATGAGGCATGCTGATTTCCATCCTTCCAAGAGAAATTTAAGTGATTTCTCCATCTTGGATTGTATGTATTGCTATAAGGATCATTCCTTCTATAATCTCTTAGTGCATTTACATCTCTCACAACTCCACCTTCTTGAACACTTTACCCATTTTTAATTGGTCCACTACCTTGAGCAACTGCAACTACATTTTGCACTTTCAAACTGCTTAACTCTTTCTTTACCAACTCTAATTATGCCTTCAACGATGTCTCTTCATCTACATTGTGTACCCCTTACCTCCTTGGAACTGATCTAGGGGCAGTCCATTGAAAGTCATTAGCTTCCATCTTATCCAACATACGAAAAGTTTCCTCAGGCAACTTGTTTAAGAAAGACCCTGCAAATGTTGCATCCAATAGTGACCTTGTTTGAGGTGTAACTCTAACATAAAATATGGTCATTAATTGGTAGATAGCTATCTCATGGTGTGGATAGCTTCTTAATAATCTCCTAAACCTTTCCCAAGCCTCATGAAAAGGCTCCTCATTCATTTGATGAAAGCTCATTATACTGTTATGAATACTTGCTGTCTTAGTTGAAGGGAAAAATCTCATAAGAAACTTCTTTTACAATCGATCCTATGACCATATTGACTGACTCGGTAGCATTTTTAGCCACTCCCTCATTTTTCCAATCAAAGTGAAGGGAAACAACTTCAATCTCACTATATCTGTAGTAACACTCGACATTTGAACCATGTCACTGACCTCCAAAAATATGTCAATATGTTGAGCGGGATTTTCTACTTCCAAATTGGAGAACTGATTCCTCTATACCATTGTGATGGTGGCTGGTTTGAGTTCAAATTATATCCCTCTTGGTAATACAATTGTTCGATGATCTTCATTCCACCTTGGCACAACATAGTCTCTTATAGTCCTTTGCCTAGGCACTTCTTCTCTTCGTACCCCTAGCATTTTTTTATATGCCCTCGAAACTTGTTCATTCTCAGGAGGGAACTCATCAAGAGGAAGATCAAGCTCCATATCATTATCTCTATTGGCTCTCCTTCTTTGATTCAAGGTCCTCTCGATTTTTGGATCAAAGGGTGCTAATTGCTCTCTTCTCACTGCATTCATGCACCACTATCACCTAAAAAGAATCAAGAAAGTAAAATAAGAAAAAGAAAATACATACAAACAACAATTAAAACTCACAAACAATGCCAATCCCTAGCAAAGGCACCAAAAACTTTTTGTGACCCTAACAAGTATACTAGATCGACAAGTAGTAAAGAGGAATATTTTTAACTCTCGAATATTGTACCCAAGTGATTGTGTGTACAAGTTAAGAAATCGATCGTATGCCAATGAATTCTCAAAATATTTGATGATTATGCTATGGTTATCTAAAATAAAGACTTTAAATGCTAAAATATGCAATGGGAAGAAATTAAATTCAAACTAGTAGTAATTTAAGTAAAAGCTAAATTATGAAAAATTAACATGTGTAAAAATCTATATAAGGAAAACGTTACTCGGGTGCACTCATCCACCCCTTACCCAATGTGATTTAATTTTACCTAAAAGCATACATGAATGAATCGGGAATAACCCTCTTAACCCAAGTGTCCCATTCTAAAGCAAGCTATTCTAATTGCCAATCGTCCCATTCTGGAGCAGTAGTTATAATAGAAAAACTAAAAAAAATCATTCATAGCATCCAATCCACTTAAGCTCAACAACCATCAAATACATATGATAAAAACCATTCATCCATACATGGAAGATAACTTGATAGATTGAAAACCCATGAGATACAAATAAGTAACAATTAAATAGACCATTCATTCATGTATAAATCAAAATATGTTTAATATTCACATTATGAGTAAGGGGTTCAAAGATCCCCCAAGCAACTAAAAGACTACTCACTATCCATGATGTAAAAGACAAGTAAAGTAAAAGAAGAAACTATAAAACCTATTTGAAGTTAAAGATTAAAGTTGATAATGCTCCTTCTCTCCTTCTCCAAACTGCACTTTGATTGTAAGTTGTAACTTGAAGTAAGTAAACTAAAACTAAGGCTATTTTTGTGTTCTTAAAGTAAAATTAAACTAAAAGAGTGATTTTTACAAGTAAAACTATGAAATTATGTATGAAAAGCTCTCAAGATGTAAAATTATGTTTTTTCTCTCTCTACAAAATAGCCCTTACATGAAACTCTAAAAGGATCTCTTTGAAAACAAACAACTCTGCAGCTTTTATAAAGGTATTTACGAACCACGGCTGGGACACTTTTGTCTCAGCCGAGACATGAGAAGACATAGTGGTACTTTGCTTTGGCCACAACTGCGACACATTTGTCTCAGCCGAGGTAACCTTCCGGATGTTTTGATCTTTGCAGGCTACATTGGCCACGACTGGGACCAATTGGTCTTGGCTAGGACTAATTAGTCTCAACTGCGACCTTTGGTGAAATGGTGAGTTTTGAGCTTCTACAAAGGCCATGGCTAGGACAAATAGTCTCAGCCGTGCTCTAGCCTATTTTCTGCACACAATTGAAATTAACACTATTAATCACCCAAAAAACTCTAAATTTATCAAAATAACTAAAATAAACATAGCAAGAGCATTTTAACACCAAAAACACAAAAAGCATGCAAGATGAGACACTAAAACACACAAAATTATCCTGAAAACAAACATTAAAATCTATTTTGCACTTAGATTTGTTTTATTTATCATTTTGCTTTATTTATGTCAACTTTATTAATTTCGGATGTATTTCATTTCTATGGATGTAATAGGTATCAATAAAATTGTTTTTATTGTACGTTTAAATTGAAAAGTCACTTAAAATCATTTTTATTAATTGATTTGGAATTTTTCTCAATAAAATGCATCAATGTCCAATATCCAACCCAAAAGTCACCCAATACTAAAAAGTATTTTTTTGTAAAATATGCATAAGAAAACTGATGTTCCCAACCCAATGAAGGCCTTGATTTATATATGTTATTTTTATCTTTATAGTTGGACAATTTGCTCTTGTAATAATTTAAGTAGTTGTTTTCATTGATTGATTGATTGACCTCTTTTATTAGAAGATTGGCATGTTTGTTTAATTTATTGCAATGCATCGTGTGAGAGTGGAGAGTGGATTAACGTCTAAAACCCAACTATAAAACAATAAATAACTGAGGTGCCAATTAAGAGTGATGTCCTAAACAACGTTCTTTGTTTAGGCATCAAAAGTGTAACACCTTTATCCCATACACAGCTGTAAACATTATTTCCTGTATTATTAAGCATGCTAACCAGGTTTTTATGCTTGAAACACTTTACTGCATACTTAAGAGTCACTACAAGAAAATCTGAAAATAGCAACGAAAAATATTTTCCGTTGTTACAATCGGTTAAACTTTCTAGATTTAGCAAGGAAAAAATATTTGGTTATCTTCCGTTGCTAAAAATGGAGGGAATTTTTGGCGCCAAAATTTAGCAACATAAATTAGCAACAGAATCACTATTTTGTTGCTAATTAAGGCGCCAATATATGGCGGAAAAAATTTGGAACAAAAAATAGCAACGAAAAATATTTTCATTGCTAATTTAGCAACAAAATTTAAATACCATTGCTAAATAGCAACGAAATATATTTTCGGTTTCTAAAATAGCAGCCGAAATAGAATTCCATTGCTAAATAGCAACTGAATTATTTTTGGTTGCTAAAATAGAAACGGTATTTATATTCGGTTGCTAAAATAGCAACCGAAATATAATTCCGTTGCTAAATAGCAACCAAATTTTTTCGGTTGCTAAAATAGCAACAAAATTTAAATTTCATTGCTAAATAGCAACCGAAATAGGATTTCATTGCTATTTTTCATTTTTAATGAAAAATAGTAACCGAATTTATTTTTGGTTGGTAAATGAGGGGCATTTTAGTATTTTTAATGTTTGTTTGAAATATAAAATAGAAAAACCCTAGGCATACATATTGCCTTTTTCCTTTTGTGAATCTCTTCTGCCCACTCTTCCCCCACCCCCACAATCAGCACCGCTTATGAGAAAAACACTAGGCATGCACACACACATTTTAGTATTTTTATTTCTTTTTTGGTCTTGACCTAGATGGAGGTAGAAGGTGTGGGATTGGTTTCATGAATCCCCTCCAACATAGGATTTTCCATTTACATTTATAGGAACTGTGGATTTGATTCTCCCGACGTGGGGCGCTATTCTCATGCAAGTCACTCTTGTAGTTGTGTTTGCATAGGTAATTAACTAATCTTTCTTATTAATCTAAAATGGTCTTTAATTTTTTAGTCTCAAAGCTTAATAAAATATTTTATTTTTCTAGATCATCCCTTAAGCACTATATGCGCGACATGGATCGAGTCTTGGTGTAAATTTCGTTCCCTTGATTTGACATCTTTTGTTGTTCTTCTACCTTGTAGCATACCCGATTTGCAAGGTAGGTTCATTTCCAAGCTAATTTAGAAGAGTAAATCTCTTTACTTGGACAATGAAAAATCCCCAGGTATGTAATTTCTCAAACAGTTCTCTGGTTCAACAATCTTTTTACGTGGACAATGAAAGTTGCGCAATAGCTCCACCCTACTTCGTTTTGCTTCGAATTATTTTGTTTTGCTTGTTAGATCTTCCAATGTCATCTTTATTTATTAAATTTATTTCTGTTTTTGTTGTTGACACAAATCTTGAAATGGAATATGAAAAATTGTGGACTTTATACAACCTTTTTTGTCCTTTGAAGAAAATATTGCTGGTAATGTGGCAGTTTCCTTTTCTTTATTTTGTTTTAATCATAACTTTCAACCCCTCTGGCTTTGTTCTTAATGACTAATCTTTGAATATGTTGATCTTTTATTAATTTTTTTCCTGGTACATTTGCTCTTTCTTATATATGTATGCTGGTATTCTTAAAGGATCCAAACACTAACTTAACACAGTTGAATGTTTGAATGCTGCAGAGGATTTTTCTGTTTTAATCTTTGTGTTTTAGTGAATTGCAAGTGACAGAGTTGAGTGTTTGAATATGTGGGAGAAGTAATGTCAGAAGCATATGCACTTGAATATGGGAATGATTGTCTTGAGATACATTTGGTGTTTACAGACTGAGTTATCGGATTGCTCCAATTTAAGAATTACGATTAATATGAGCCCATATCTCATATTAATAACTTTAAGTCTTAATATATTTTCGTCATAATTGAATTGCTAATACTTTTATTATTTTTAATCGAAAGTGTGTCTTTGAATTATCTATAAAGCAGGTGCATCAATACTTTTTATATATAATATACATAATAGAATAAAAATTAAATCTTAATCAATTAAGAAAATTGTTGAATTCTTAAATGAATTTTTGGATGCAGCAACACTCTATTAGTATCACAAAGACAGATATTTTTTTATGAGACCTACTTATTGCTACGTTAATTATTTCAATTTAAATAAAATAAAAAATATAGAGGTTTAATTGAAAGAAAAAAATATTAGAAGTCTAATCTTAACAAAAAGTAGTTTGTGAGGTCAATTGTTAAAAGAACAGTATGTATATTGGAGGTTAAATTATATTTGTCTCTTTAATTGATAAGGTTGAACACCAAACCTGAGATAAAGACAAAAGGTTTGTCGACTGAGATTCAATTCAATTGCGTAAATTATATTTACAGTTGTGGTCTATTTGCTTCTAGCAAGCCAACTCACATCGAGGAGGTTCCTACGAGTCTTTCAATACTAGTGACAAAGTGGTCCTTTTCTTCTCCATAAATGGCTACTAAATTTAACAAAAATAATCACATATATTTTTAATGATGGTCTTTCGATTCTAATTAACTCTAGCTAGTTGGTTTTTATTTCATCCCACAAAATGCAAAATGCACATCGATTGTTTCTCCATTGGCAAGAGCTATGTAGCTGCTAGATAGGAGACGGGAGACATGAAATACGTCAATTATTGGCTCCATTAGGAAGAAGATGGGAAGGATCCCAGGAATTTGGTTGTGTTAGGTCCCATCAAATTTATATAATAATAGATGAATAATTCATCTCTTTGAAAGGGGCTGCACCATCAATCTTTATCTCTCAGTGCATGCTAAATTGACCACTGCCAATATTGATTTTATCTTATGATATAAATATAATTCTTTGGTCTGACCACTTAATTCCAAAATAATTACCAATACACTGTCGATGCAATGGCTTACAATATCAGTTTTTATGGGCATTTCTGGAATGATAGATAGAATTGCTAGCATTTTTGCTAAAAGAGGTTACAACATTGAGTCCCTTGCTTATTAAGCTAACAAATATTAATTCAGAGGTCTTGAATGGCTACTGCATCTTTATAGGGTCTTTGAAGGTACTTTTTTATTCTTGACAAACGATGAGTTACTTGAATGATTCAATTTTTTTATTTATTTAGAGAAAACATGAGCAGGAAAGAATAAATGTTTATGTTGATTATATACGTGTGCATGCACAATAACATGTGAATATTACCAACTATATGAATATGTGAATCTAAACATGTCTACTTATTTTTGTACTTTTATTTCAATTGCAGATGTGTATTCACATAGCTTTTCCTTTTTTTTATCTAACTTAATGATTCATAAAATTGATGTTATTTCAGCTGCCACTATTGCAAATGTGTAGATCATAGTTGGATTTTGAATTCTTAGTTGACTTGTCTATTCCACCTTCAGGGCTTACCCTTGTTCACATTGAAATTAACAAAATTGAAAAGAAAAGGCAGATCTGATGACTATAAAAAGACACAGTGGAAGATAAAATTTTGGCTCTCCAGGTATCATTCTATAAATTGTATGGGGATGTGAATCTTTTGTTTTGTTTAAACACAAATATCAATTTTTTTTAAGTCTTTTTGTGCGAGAGTTTATCCAAGCATGGCAAAACTTTTCCTTTAATTTTATTTGCTCTTCACCTTTATTTGCAGGAGGAAAAGAGAAAAATGGTAGCATCTGCATTTGGGGAAGATCCAAGTGGGGGCTCGGCTACTCGCTTGACAGTTGAAGATCTCAAATATCTATTTATAGGGAAAAGTGTTACAAGGAAAGCTGTTCATTTCTCTGTGCTTTTTCATTCATTTTTCTGACTAAATATATTGTTAATATTCTTAATTATTGTCTAGGTGAGCTGAGGCTGTAAATATTCTTAATTATGGTTTTGGTGAGTACTACAAGATTCCATCTTCTTCAAGGGTCAAAAAAGAGAGTGGGAGTTATATTTTTTAAATCTTTAACTGCACCTATATTTCCATCAAAGAGGACCAAAGGTAATTAGGTTCTTTTCTTGATTTTTATATCAGATAAACAATAAAGCAATCTTGATAGTTATACATGCCAAACAAATATTGGATGCACAAAGCACTTTTTAACAATAGAAGATATTTTTTACTCGAAAAATGAGATATGAAATCTTGACTTTAAAAAAAAGTGCAAACTCTTTAGATATTTCTTCACAGGATCTCTTATTTTCATATTCTATTCTCCATTCTTACTTTTAATCTTTTGCTAAAAAGTGGAGATAATGATTTAATTATGAAAAATTCCATATTTTCATATTATATTCTCCATTCTTTCATATTACCTTTTGGCCTGTAAATTCTTGTTATTCAACTTTCTTGCTTTTTTTAAGTGGTTGGCTATTGATAGCAGAGGTGAAGAGCAGATTTGATCCAAAAACTGGAGGAGCAGACCCAAATATGTTTTCAAAAGCCATAACTGATCTTGGATTTTTTCCAATGGTCAAGGTTATAAATATAATTGAATATTCTCCCTATTTGCCCCAATAATTATTTCTGTCTTGCTACTGATACAAATTATGTGCAGGACTTATCAAATAAAATGTTTATTTTATTATACTTCCAAAAGGTGTGTTGTTTTTGTAGATTAAATATTACTTTCTGATATTTATCATTTCATTTATGTTTTCTTAGAAAGTTGAGTAGTTCTTGTGTTTTTTAAGAGAAGCAAAGTTCAAAGAAAAAAGCAATTGAATGGCATGAGTTGAAACCTTGTTTATATAAACACAGATGAAAATCAAAGAAGATTCTCTGCTGTGATACTACAACTTAAAAGAAACATGGAGACCCATGGTTGTACACATTGTAATAGTTGAGTAGGTAAAATTTTTTGCTTTATTCTCTTCATCCAATATGCACTCTGTTGTAGATCATACATTTTTTTTAATTGACTGTAATTTCTTAGACATATTGGAGCTCCAATTATGTTAATGTTTGCATTGTGTTTTTAATTATGTAAATTAAAAATATTGGCAACAACCTTTGTAACATTGTTGGTAGGGTTATAGTGTTTATTGTGGTCTTTGATTTTTTTTCCTTGAAATTGTTTTGGTAGTTATGATGAGAAGAGTCCTTGTATCAAATCTAAAGGTATTTTGGTTAAGTAATTCATACTTCATTTTAATTGGTATAACTTCAGTTTTCTTGTCTGATGGCAATGCTGCTCTTTGGTTGAACATATCTGCTACTTGTTTGATAGGAATTGCCAAAAGGGAAGTGGTTTTATTGTGCAGATTGTGGTAATATATATTCTACTATGCAAAAGCTGCTAGTCTAGTCAAATCATTACTTTGCACTAGAATTGGACTAAGGTCATTTTCTGACTTCTTCTAAGTAACAAGTATTTGTTTTGTTTTTGGTGTATTGGATACAAAACTTTATAGTTATCTAGACCCAAATCATCATATATATATTTTTTCCAGTTCACTTTTATTGTTCCTAGGATGAACTTTAATCATGTTACATGTAGGTTTTTGCATAAATTTTGTGTGAAAAATCAACAATAATTTAGTGACGAAATAGCGACGATAATTCTGTCGCAATTTTTTTATAATACCGGCTGAATTTAGCAACAAAAACTTTAATTAGATTGCTAGAAATAGCAACAAAAATTGATTTTAGTTACTATAAATAGCAACAAAATTTCTATTCGGTTGCTAAATATAGCAACAAAAATTCTAATTCCGTTGGTAAAAATAGCAACAAAAATTGAAATCCGTTGCTAAACAATTTTCGTTGCAAAAAATACCAACCGTCAAATTTGCAACCGAATGTTCCATTGCTACTTTCCATTGCTAATTTTTAATTGCAACGGAAATTCAACAAATTCAGTTGCTAATTTTCGTTGTTATTTGCTAATTTTCTTGTAGTGAGTATCTTTAAGCAATACAATATTTACATTTATGAATCATCTGTACATCACATCCTTGTCAAAGTAAATAAGAATCTTGTAATCAAAATGTACTTAACAGTAGGCTAGACTTTCAATCTCTCTCTTGTGTTGGCCATCCCACTGCAGATATCATCCCAAGGAAAAATCCTTACTTGCAACCTACACAGATGAAACACCCGTGCTAAGCTATAAAGCTTAGTGGGGAACAAAAACATGTGGACGAGCCCTTTTAAAAGATCGTCAAGTTGAAAACACATATATATGCATCTTAAAACAAATAAACCAATCATTATAAATAATATTCCCAATAATCTCCCAATGTTATATTCTCTTATGCTATTCTTATTACCAATAACAATGCTTATTGATATTTCATTTGCTTACCAATTTCATACCTTTATCAATATTTATTCAATACTTGAATCTTATACATCAAGCTTACTTTCTGGATTTCTTTATGTTACTCTTGACTAATTACTTTGAATTATTAGTTATCAAACATTGAGGACTATATTATTCATGTATTAATATCAATTGCCAAACATTTATTAACCAAACCATATTTCTATCACTTATTTACAAATATTTATATATACTTCATCTATACTTTATGAGTTCCCACATTTTGATTTTAGTGATCACTTTGATATACTTAACTATCTTAGAAATATGGTACTGTATTCAAATAAATTCTATTCCTTATATATATGAATAAGATGCATTCTCATTCGTTTGAATACTTACTATTTTTATTAAACTATTATATCTTTACCTTATATATTTTTCAACTTTTAAAGCATTTCGATATTACCATTGCTTCATCAGTAATCACACTCAGTACACTTTATATATATATATATATATATATATACACACATTTATTTAACATGTAATCAATGGATTGGAAAATCTTGACAAATCTAACAACCTCATGTAGTTAAACAATAAAAGCATTTGAAAAGCTTAACAGTTAACTTAGCATGCTTGTATTGTATACTGACTGAGAATTCTTCATGCATTTAACTCATTTAAATAATTTTGAACATTTGGAACCAACTATAAATAGCATACATATCATGTGATACTTGGTAACCTCTATTTATTTTAACTTATGAAATAATACAAGCAAATATTGTCAGACATATAATCAAGTAACATCCTTAACTATTATATGATGCTTGCTTTGTACTTTATACTTTAATGTCTGTACTGTACTTATAGTTTAGCCTGCCTAAGTTCGAAAGGTGGATAACGGGATCGGTGGATACTAAAGGGTATCAAAATGGTGGATATCCAAAGATATCAAAACTATAGATCTAAACAGGTTCGACTGTACGGTGGACTGATCAAATGGACCCAAATGGGGCAGCTAACAACCCAAATGGGGCTGTGCATGATCCAATAGGATCAACTATACTATAGACCAAAAAAGGTCAATGGTGGCAGCTGCAATATCCCTATAGGCACCTATCTATCCACAATTGAACTCTAATTACAGGCGATACTTTATTTAATTCTGTTTTCATATAACATGCTTGCACTTGATTAAATCAATAGGCACACGTATAACCAAAGTACAAATATATTATTACTATAGCATAACTATGTATACAAAGTTCATATAATATTTCACACAGTTTTTGATCATGTTATCTGTCAGAGAGTATGCCTTAGAGCCTATGTAAAAGGGATGTATTTCATATGTATGAATTCATATTCTTAATAAAAATGCATTATTCATTTATTAATGTCATATTTGAATACATGAGTTTGTAAATCTTAAATTAATAAATGAAGTCCTAGATATTATAAACATAGTGCAAAGGCAATCATGAAAGTGTTCATCATATGAGATGTCTATTGCATGAAAATGTGTTAATATCTAAATATCCCTAGTCATAGAATTAACAAGATAGGACATTGTTAATTCGGACAGACTTGCACATGTTATGCTTCTTGAATGGTTCAAGCAGTGGTTCTCATAACTGTGATTATAGAAGATGATCAAAGCTAACTTGTGGATGCTTGTTAGAAGAATAAGTTCATTGGAGACCTGCAAAGAGAATTCTCACATGGATATTAAATCTATATCAGTGAGGAATCTCTTCATAGTGGTTGTGCAAGTATCCTTAGACTTGAGATCACCAAAGTTCTCTTAAGTAGAAAGTGGTATACTTTGACTCCATAACTGATTACTTCTAACTTGGGGTGAACATAGTTAGGAGGTTGGGTATATCATGACCTACTTAAAGATAGTTGAGTGATTGACAAAGGATTCACCATCCCAGATTTATTAAGGGAAGTTATCTCGCATGATTCTATAATTGCCTTGTTCAGAGAATCTCTAGCCAGAGTAATATGCCGAGATGGATAGGGATCCATGAAGGGCATTTTGGGAACAATGGTTAAATTAATAAAACATACATAATTAGATTTATATGAGTTGATAGAAATCCATACTCAGAATCTAATTGAGATAAGAGTGGTGAAAGGAGTAATTGCATGGTAACTGTTTCTATGGAAGGGTATAGTCAAACCACTTGACGTTCTTGAAATTTGGGTAGTTATGATGCCTAGCTAGAGGCCGCTCATGATTTATATAATAGTGTATCATAAATATCAATAGGAATTGATAAAATGATTTAAAGAAGTTTAAATCATTTAAGTTTTGAATATAACTCATAATTACATATTATACTGCCAATATGGAATGAAACCCAATAGGTCACACATATATAGAGTAAAGGATAAAATGTAAAAATGACAAGGATAATAATATTTGATATTATTATGGGATAAGAGAGATGAATAAGAGAATAATTAATTAAAAAGTTTAATTAATTATGATTAAGTAAAATTGTTTGCAGAACTTTTTAGAAATGTTCTGTAAAATTGATCTAATTGAAATATTATATTTCATAATTAATTATTATTGGACTATAAGTGTTATAGGGATGATATAATAATTAATAGATCCATTGAAGAAATTAAAAAGGCCCAAATAATTGGTTTTGGCGCAGAAACCCTCCAAAAGAAGGGTTACACGCCAAAACATGATAGAAGGCCTTAGAGGCCTAATTATTGGACCAAAATAAATTAAATATATTTCATAAGTGTTATGGAGCCTACATATTTAATTTGGATGGATTTTAAATTCATTTGGGTGATTAAATCCAAGTGTATGCATAAAAGGGCCTAGTTTATGGGTTTTGTGCATAGTCTTTTGTGAAAGGACTTAAATTGGATTTAATTGAGCCCAAATAAATTATTAATAATTTCAGAAGCCCATTTAATATTTCTATATCAATTTTAAAGAGCTCAATCCCATTATGAAGTTGGATTTTTAACCTAACTATAAAAATCCAAGTGATAGGGATTTTAAGGTTAAGTAAACAATTAAGAGAAAAGAAATTCTCTCACTCTCTAACCCTAGCCGCCACCCTCATTCCTTGCTAGCATCAAGGAAATTCGGCCAACATTTTATTCCTCTATTCTTGGTTCATTCAATCCTTCTCTAGTGTGGATTACTAATTAGAGGTGTTCAATTTCGGATATTGTGGTTTGCAACAACCCGATGAGAAGGAAAATCAATTGTTCAACAAAAATCAAAGGTGATTTTTCTTATTCTCATTAATATTTATATTTTAAATTCATGGCAAGATCATATCTATTGGTTAAAAATTTTAAATTTCGCTTATGTATGTGATGTATGTAACCGATAATTTCCAACATTATCAGTAGGCATCATATTTAGCTTGAACATACCCTAACAATCAAGTAATATATCATACCTGTTCAAGTGTTCCACATAAGCCATGCCTTGTTCTTAGAACTTTCCAATACAGAACAACTTAGGTATGTGAACATGTAAAAAGATCCAAAATCCCTAGTTTATATAAACACATGTAACCAATTTGCCATTTAACATTTCAATATTTTGACAATTGTGCATATATCATCATAATAGATACTTTAACATGTGATCCATAAGACATTACATGTGAATATGATCATAATATTGTATGTCTTATTTAAAAGTGTAGGTACATGTTAAAATATACACTCACTCATCATAGGATTACATACACAAAATTTATCTTGCATATAGCAATCATGTATAGAAGTTTTGTCACATATATATATATATATATATATATATATATATATATATATATATATATATATATATATATATATATATATGTATGTATTAGATATCTTTATCAATAATATTTACCTATATATATATATATATATATATATATAGCATTTCATATCCAATTCATTGTGTATTTACATAGATGCAAATTTAACTTAACTATATAAAAGGCATAATGTAAGATACATTAAAATTCTGCACAGGGCAGCATTTTGGACCCAACTTGTGAGCCATTTATGATTTTGAAAAAGTCATTTTTAGGCTAGATGACCTTCTACAATTTTATTTCCCTATGTGTCTAGTTTCCAAATCATCAAAATTCACCTTAATATCTTATCTATAACTTGAGATATTTGAGAAAAACTATAAGTTGTTCATAAAACCAAAACAGTGTTTGTTACCACTTATAAAGATTTTTAGAATAAAATGAAGAAGGAATTAGACCAAAATTTATTCATCAAAATTATACTTCCATGACTCTAGTCTTACCATAATTTTAATTTGTAGCATTTTAACAACTCTACTGAGAGTTATGCCCAATTCAGTAAGGTCTGTTCCCTAACAATACATCCAATCCCTACGAATTTCAAGTCAACATTTGACATGCTCGCATACATTTTTAATTCATACTTACTTCATATGAAATGTATATTTTTGAGTCTATTTTTCATTTAAATAAACTTCATAGAATTCTGACCAATATACACAAAGATACATCATTTTTACTTCACCCTATTTCAAAATCGAAATTAACAGCTTATAGAAAATTCAGTTAATTATTTGGATGTCTTAAAAGCAATTTCAATGCTAGGTTCATTCTACAATTTTGTAGGAATATATTTTATGTAACCTTAAAAATTAAAATGACCTAAATTTAAGTTTTCTAACTCAAATTATGCCGAAATTACTGCTACTAGTTCTAATGTTTTATGTATTCTCTTTTACGGATACTATTAATTCAAAATGCACATTTGTTCACTTTACTATGCATAAAATTCATGTATATATATATATATATATATATATATATATATATATGCTTAACTATTTTACATATATAATTATGCATGTTTATTATGCTTGTACACTTCATCACTACGCTTGTGAAATAGGTTCATAAGAGCTATTCCCATACATGTCACTCATATGTCAAGATTTGATCTCATTCATGTATGATCATTCTTTATTCATGTCTATACTTTCCCATATACTTATGTTATCTCAAATAAGCAATACACATGCTTATATGATATTAATCATACACATACTTTCTCTTAAATAAATAAATATTGTTGACATACCTGATCTCGTCATTCCCATAAACATGCTTCATCATTTAATCATACCTATTGCTTTACAATATGATATCATCACATACTCCATGTAGTTATCTCTCTCTTATGTTCATTTATATAAAAATATGCTATAAAATATTCAAGATAAGCTTTACTAACATTTTGAGACATTTTAGTAAATTTTATGTGAAACAAAGGTGCCATGACAAACATTCTGTATAGTGGCAGATTTCAAATTACATTTTGTTACCAATATTAAAAATATAAAACATCATTTGTAGGCCAAGTGCTCTTAATAAAACTTATTCCCCTATGTTTCTATTTCCCATAACATTTAAAATCATCTTAATATCATCTCTCTAACTCAAGTTATTGGCAAATCATTAAAGACTGCTACATTGACCCGCCAACTAAAAAAGGCTACTATTTTGGGCATTTTTGTGGACCTTAGATGAAAAATATCGTTATGGCTATTTCTATAACATTTGTAGGCACAGATATCTCGGTTCTAACCCAACTAGAATCATTAATTCTGAGTTCAAAAACTCAACTTATGATCAAAATAGTCAATAAAGGTCAATCCAAATTCTGGATAGCCCTTTCACATTAATGCCTAAAATCTTAATTCCTTTACATGCAATTTCATTTGATGATCTACATATGCATGGCCTGCCATTCTCAATATCTACCTTATCACTATAAATACATGCAAGATCAAAATAATTTCCATGCCTTATAATTGAAAGATATCACATATATGTAAATTATTTTCAAAGTTCAAATCTCATACGTCTATTAAAATCTACTCTTCTTATTTAATCAAAATGCCTTTGCTCCTTCCTTTACTTGTCCAATTTCTTAGCAATTCACAAGACCTTAATCAACAAAATCTTAACACAATTGGTATAGGAGAATATGAAGAAGAAAATGGCAAAAATCTACCCTCTCCTCACGTGAAGACCCCTTTTTATTTAGATAATAGTGGGCAAATATCCCACTAAGTCGTTGCATGCCAAACTCTCTTAACTAGTTACCCCACCATAAGTCCATTTTACACATTGACCTAGCATACTTTTTTAATTTCAAAATTTACCCCAAAACTTATTTTCAATTCCATTAATTCATCCCAAACTCAAAATTAAATAGTAAAATTATCATTTACCGCGTGTAGGAAATTTACTTCAATTTCCTATTACCATAATATAAAGCTTAGTTCAATCTTAATTGCACACTTATATATATATCAGAACGTAATTTGACTTTTTAACCTTCAATCAAAATTATAAATTCACAAAGTCTCACTTATCAATAATTCATCTAATTAAGAATAATTAGATATTGATACCTTGATGATGCCCTTGAATTCTACTAGGCCTAATTCGGGTCCTTACAAAAATGTTGAGATTCATTTTCCAATGTTCAGTTGGATGGCAACTGGATGACATCTACCTCTTTGAGCCCAACATTAGACGCCTTCATGGGTTGCATATCAACAACAATTTAGGCCTAACCCTATTTTATTATGAAGTATCCATGTTATGAGTTATAATGAGCCTCACTTGATCTTAGACCCTAAAAGCGAGCCTCCGAGAACCAAATGGGAATTAAGTGTGGCTCCAGCATACATCACACCATATACTCCAAAACATGATCATCAATAAAAAGGAATGGGTAATTTTTCCTTTATTTAATAAGAAACTATAATGTATTTCTTAATTGTTTTCTTCTTCGCAGCTATGAAGAGAGCAAGTAATCTAAGCTTGGATGAAGTAATGAAAGCAAAAAGGCAAATAACTAGTGGATCGAGTGCTTACACCCCCAAGACTCTGAAAGAGCTGAGGTACTCTCTTATGACAAATGAATTTCTCATTACTAGTGGAGCTTCCTGATGATCCCCTGGCAACTGAAGCCAGAGGAACAACCAATGGGTTTAGGGCCTCTATAACTAAGCCCCCCTAAATTAATTTATAGAGATCAGTGACAAAAGCTACAAGGTCAAGCGAAAAAGAACTTAGAACTCTTACCAACGAAGTGCTAGAGTTCTGGTAGAGGCAAGGGGATACCTACTCTAAGAAGAATAAGGATTTCACTACCTTTACTCACTTAGTCTCTTGTGTGCCGGTCAAGGTGGCTTCCCATTCTAACTTGAGTGTTGATTAACTTTCTTTTATTATAAAGAGGGATCAAATAAATGTGAGCTGCTACTAAACGACTTTATGTGATTTTTTCTATATATCCCACCTAAATTAGCTTTGATTACATAAGTCTATGATCAATCGCATTGTGATTGTAAAAATGAACAACTTGATCA